>CBVK0103424220.1:0-27055 GCA_900067695.1 Picea abies | reverse complement strand
TTTTTTTTTTTTTTTGTGTATAGCCATTCTAGGCCCTTCTCGGAGATGATCTTCTGTGAGGCCCTTCGGCCTTCTAGCCAATATAGGGTTAGAAAAGAATATGATTAATGGTGGTACTCCTACCATACTAAATAGATTGACAATAATTGACACAACTAATGTAGGGTTAACTCAAAATTTTTCAATAGTGAAATAGCTCGCTGCATTACTTCTTGTTCCATATCTAGTTTCAATTCCAGTCCCACAATAAGTTGTACCCATTAAATAACCAGTAAAAGTAGATTTCGTTGGCATAGAAATATCCTTCACATCAATAGAAAAAGAGTAAGAAGGATGGTCGCTTGACACAGAAGTTACATAGGTTCACTTACAAGCTAGAAGAATTGTGCAGCTAAAAGGTGTATACAAAAATGGGATGCTCCAGGGAAGTTGTCCGCTCTAGCTTGATTTACTACTTTACAACTAGGTAAGATGTTCAATCTACTTTGCAATACTACTTTGCAAGCACGTTTCCATTGAATCTGTGCAAATCCACTTGCAAACAATTTTTTGGGGATTCCATGAAAGTAATGAATGAGTTCTTGGAATGTACCAACAATATCTCTTTCATTTGGTCTTCCTTTTATGAGGAGAATGTAATTTTTTTTATGCTGCCATAGTGGTATCGAGGTCAGTCCATCACATCCTATTCGAATTTTTACCATCGACATAACAATAATTTTTACCATTAAGATAACCAGGAGTTCCACAACTGCAGAGAAATGAGAACGTTTGATAAGATCAAGGCCACCATGGCTGAAATCCTTCCCAAAGATTGAGCATATCAAAGAAATTTAAAAAAAATGGGAATGTTTTGTTGGAACAACAAATGTAGAGAATTTTAATCTTGTAACAATCTTTTTTTCTTGCTAAAATTCCATGATTAAAAAACTGATTGATTTTCATATTTTCATAACAGTTAAGATCAAAAAATTTTGATTGAATGATTTACATTTACATTTTCACACATTTGGATACTTACAGTTTTGGCTATGGAAGCATGAGAGCTAGCTATGGCCGCCATGTGAGCTGGATATGGCCACCATGTGAGATCGTCTCCTGTGGAAGAATTCATTGCAACTACTTCTTTGATTCTGGCATGGAACTTCTTCTTCGATTCAGGCCTGCAACAAACGTAAAATGATTATAAGTCTGCAACTACTTATTCAAAGACAAATGTAAGGCGTAACAAATGACCACTTAATGGCTAGGGCTACACATACACACTGACACATTGATTAGAGGCTTTAGTGTCAGAGCGATGAGATGCAGTTGGTCAGAGGCCTAAGAGCCTCGCCTCAGTGCTCCGAACAAAGTGAAATATATGAAAGCTTGAATTGTATAATGCCACTGAATTCAGAACATTGCGCAAATTGGTGCACCATATTACGTGGTGATTCATATTATGAATACCACCAACTAAAGAGACAAACGAATTATCGCCTTGAATTTTGTGAATCTCACGATTCGGTTATAGTAGACTTCAGTTGGTTTATTAGTCGATTATCAATCGATCACTTCGACTTCGAATTCCGAGTAGATCACTTCAACCTTAAACTTAAACATCGATTTGACTTGACTTGTCAATCTACCTCGATCAAACAGTCATATATATGATTGTTCTTTCAATCCAAAGAATATAACAACCCAACATTCTCTTACTTGTTGTCTTCTTTGTTAATACATGATAAATTGAACTTCTCTTCACATACCGAGGGTATAAATGTCGATTTCCTCTCTACAGCAAGAGAATTTCACACCACTCACAGACTTGGTCAGAGAGCCTGTGATGTTTTCCAACTTGTCTATCCACCTTGACCAGATAGTTAATTTTCTTTCATTGCAAAGAATATGACAACCCAACATTCTCCGACTTTTTGTCTTCTTTGTTGATACATGATAAATTGAACTTCTATTCACAGACTCCGGGTAGAAATGCCTATTTCCTCTCTACACCAAGAGAATTTCACAACACTTACAGATTTAGTCAAAGTGTCTATGATGTTTTCCAACTTGTCTACTTTCTCTAGCATCACCTTATTGCTTTCCACCATGTCTCTCACAAAATGGTATTGTACATCAATATGTTTCATCGTGGAATGGTAAGCTGGGTTCTTTTCCAGGAATATTTTGCTTTGAATATCACAATTTATCTTCATAACTCTTTACTCAAACCCGATCCCTGAACATAGTTAATGTATCCATATTGCTTTATTGCTTCCATAGTGCCTACCATGTATTCATCTTATGTTGTCGACAAGGCTATGACCGTCTGTCACTTACTAATCCAACTAATTCCTCCATTGAACATATTGAACACATATCCACTATTCAACCTTCGTCGGTCTAGATCATTATCCCAATCAACGTTGAAAAATCCATGTACGTTTACTTCATTTTCAGATTTAGGTTTCCCTTGGTACAATATAGCATAATCATTTGTGCCACACACATACCTGAACACTCTCTTGTCAACAATCCAATGCTCTTTCTCAGGCGTCGACATGTATTATCTCAATACTTCCACTGCATGAAGAATATTTGGCATAGTTCCAACAAAAATTTCATAGGGAACACATCTCATTTCCTCTATTTCCTCCTATGTCTTTAGACACTAATATTTGGTTGAGTGAAAACCATCGTATACATCATAGTTCCAACAAAAATTTCATAGGGAACACGTCTCATTTCCTCTATTTCCTCCTGTGTCTTTAGACACTTTTTAGAACTTAGTTTTTCTTCCACAGGAATTGGCACCTTGAGTAGTTTACAATCCTACATGTTGAAGCACTTTAAAATTGTTTCAATATACTTTCTATGATTCAACCACAAATTTCTAACTGTTTGATCTCTCTTTATATCCATTCCCAGAATGAAGTTCCTTGCATCAAGATCCTTCATATTGAACTTGGAGGACAAATGTATCTTCACCTCCTTTATTGCATCCATGTTGTTTCTAACCAACAACATGTCATTGACATACAAAGCTACATATATGAAATGACTACCTTCTTCCATAGAATATAAACAATGATTATCCTTGCTTGTAACAAATCCCTAACTAAGGATATAGGTGTCAAAATTTTGGTACCACATCCTTGACGATTTCTTTAGACCATAAAGGGATATTTTTTAGTTTGCACACTAGATCTTTGTTGCCCCTTATTGAAAATCCTTTAGGCCATTTCATGTATATTTCTTCTTCCAGGTCCCCATGTAGGAATGTTTTATTCACATCCATTTTCTTTGTTTCAAGATCAACTTCTATAACCAAATACATTAGTAGTCTAATGGAAGTTAATTTTGTAACCACTAGAAGAGATTTGAATTTCTCAACTTGACCTACTTCGTTTAACTTTTTCTTAAACACCCACTTGCTACCGATCAATTTCCTTCCATTAGGTAGCTTGACCAAATCCCATGTTTCATTTTTGTGCAAGGATTCCATTTATTCAACCATGGCTTCATTCCAGAGTTCTCCTTGTATCAAGTTGACTTACTCCCTAATCAACTTGGTCTCCTCGTTAGTGGAAGCCAACACAAATGTAAAATGAAAATTGGGTGGACTATACCTTTCAACTTGTTGCTTACTCATTTAGACCTCCTTATGACCAAATTCAACTATTCCACCTATTCATTTGATTTAGTTGACTCATTTGAATCATATTCCTTGTTCTTCAGTTCAAATGCCACCTTCTCTGGTTCTTTTTTTGTTTGAACCACCTCTTAAAAAACATAGGAGTATTTTATCCTCATGAGGTTGACTCAAATATCGTAAAAACAATCTTTAAGATAAATGAGAGGTTATAGAGCCTATGCTTGTTCCTATAGACACTACACATTTTTCTGTAGATATGACCTACTTCTATAGAAAAAAAAAAATCCTAGTAACAACATGTGATGAAAAATGAAGTGGAGGGCTCCCTAGCATGCTAGAGAGAGAGAGAGAGTGATGAAGATTTCTAAAGTTATTAAACAATATTATTTAATGTAGGTTGCAAAATTTTTAAGGATTTTGGTTTATGGGAGGTGTTTATTCCACCACTAGAGTTCAAGGTTCCCATCGCTCAAAATAAATTAAGAATATCTAAATGTTCATACACCTAAGTGTATTCAACCTATGTGAATGAGAAGGTTAGGTTTGAGTGGGTTGAATAATAAGATTCTATGGCCTACTCCAACTACTGAGATTGTAGAGTCAATGAAGAAACTACATATTATTACTAAGGGTGAAGTGGCTCAGTGAAAAATTAAAATTGCAGTATGAGGAGTATGAGGAGAGGGCATCATCTCTATTTTGAAGCACCAATAGGTAATTAAATCAATGGATGAAAATATTTCTCTTTCTTATTTCAAAATTCTCATAGTTTATAATGATAGATGAATGAGAATGTTGGGATAAAAGATGAGATGGTTAAGTGGATATAAGAGACTAGGGAGAAGGATGAAGAGGTGATAATATTAATGTCCATTTGTGATTATATTGTAGAGTATTCTAACAAAATGTTATCTTGTATACCACTTACAAGAGTCTATTCCTTGGAACAAAAGAATAATGGTACAAATTTCAAATTGAGTGTTGTGTTTCCCGAAAGAATGTGGACATCCAAAACCCTTGGAAAGGTTCTAAACTCTATTTTTAAAACCTTGTATAAAGTAAAAATCTATTGTGTGAGATTTATATACAAAAGTATTTTCTATCTTAAAGGTTTAGGTTATTCCCAAGACCTTATGTTAGGGATGCATAGCTCGGGAATTTCATACACTGACTATAGAATGAGTAAACTAGGTTTGCAACCATGGAAAAGCATAAAGGTAGTGATATGGAAGGTAAATTAAGATAAGAGAAGAAAGTGACAACCGACATAATGTATAAAAAAACATGTGGGGGTAATCATATGCATAGTTCTATTTTTGATGATGGAGAAGAGGCAAGTAGAATAAGTTGTACATTGGAATAGTTTGGTCGATATATCTAGAGATGAGTTTCTATAGAATGAAAAAATGATGTGGATGGAACTCCTTAAAATGATACAAAGGATGGATATACACACTTTACTATGAATTATAAAAAATCTACTCAAAGTTGAACTATATATTGAAGGTGTCTAAAGGATTACATTTCATTATTTTAGGTTTCTACTTTTGTTGCATGGTATCCCATATTATCAACAATCCATGGAACTTAATGCTACTCTTAGAAGGAAATAGTAAAAATAACCTATTAGATTATCAATATATCACGTCAAAGAGGCTATGACACATTATTCTTGTTATGAATTTAGAGACAAATGCCCAATATCATAGAGGAATATCATAGAGGGATGCTTAGAGTAATATTTCCAAACAAGGGAAATTAATACCCTTGAAATTCGGGGTAAGTAGCACTCAACAAATCTTTTCATATTTAGATACAAATGTAGAGGTAAAGAAGGAAACAAAAGAATAAGAAAGAATATAAATATGGGGAATCTTGCAAAATCTAGTGATAGTTGAGGAGATACAAGTAACTTATATAGTACCTAATGAAGGTATCATTCATGAGTATTAGGAAAAATATAATTGGTAGTACACTAACCTTTCCTTTCTTTCATTTTCTTTTCTGGACATACAAATCTTTAAGTTGGGGGTAGTGGGGAGGGAGGGATGCGGTAGGAGGTATTATGAGGTCGGTAATCTTTCTATTTTTTCAAATTTTGATGTCATTTTCCCTTTGTAAAAACCTTAGACATTACAACTTTCTAGCTGAATACCTATTTCACTAACCATGTTTGTAGCAAATAATAGCTTATTGATTAATTACTTGGAATGATTATTTTGGTAGTATTTTATGCATTTATGTGTTGAAAATGTTTGATGTTTATCATATGTTGATGAATGTGTATTTGTGATAGATATGTTAATGATTTATGAATGATTTTTTGACTAGCTATGAAATGTTAGTACTACGGAATACCTATATAATTGTTTCATCAACATTGGATTTTTTTCACCAACAATTATTCAAGATCATAAATCAAGAGGAGGTGAATGTGCTACAAAATCCCTATGATTGTATATGATTTTATACAATCATAATGTAAATAAAGGACTTAGGAAACAAATGGAAACCTTTCATTAAGAACTAGCGTGCATAGACTTGACCCGCTACTGCAACCTAACTAAGAAAGACAAGGGGCATGTGAACACACAATTTAGTAGTTCTTTAGCCTAAGAAAAGAGGAATATGGAATTGTGATCTATGATAAATTTTCTATTCAATCAATAAAGGAGGAATTTGTACCAAAAAATCCTATATAGTAGGCCATTGACTTAGCTAATGAAGTAGGAAAATGTGCCCCAAAATTTATTTCCTCAATAACCCACTAAAATAACAAACCTCTAGTTCAAGGAAGTTGGTGATTCTAGGGGTAGGACGTGTTGTGATGGCCCTTTGAACATGCATAAATATTAAGGGAGACAAGGACTCTTCATTATAAATACACTCATTTGCATCTTAAATTAGGGTAGGTTCTGAATTTCATATAGTTATTACTAGAAGTAGATAATTTGTAGACTAGAGGTTGTAAGTTGAAAGTGTTTTGTTGGTGAAATAAAATTACTATTACATTAAATTGAGATAAAATTTATTATAGGTTTTCATTAGTATTGTTCAATTTGATTCCTTCTTGAAAGAATTGCTAGTGAACACACCTTCTTTCCTATATTTTTGCATTCTCATTTTTCTCACTTGTAACATGTTTTATAATTCCTTAAACCAACACATCTTATTTTCAAGTGGCTGAAAAATCATTCATATTTATTGGTTAACAATTGGAATTTTCATTTAAATTACTAAACTCCTTCACTAGCAAACCATGTCCTAAAAGTTGAGTAGCTATTATAATGTTCAATATGTAACGCTTCATATTTGGATTTCACAGCTTTGGATTTCAGAACTTCCAAGCCCACCCGATAACCTTTTGAATGATTGTGAAGAATGCAGAGGTCACCGTGAAATGATTTTATCTCACAAAACTTTTCTATATATATGATTTTAATCTTCTTCTGATTTTATTTTATAACTATTTATATATAGAAATAGATTATAATATAAGATTTAAAATACAATTTGTTATAGAATTAGTTTAAATATATTTTAATTTTGGATTTATCAAGAGTTGAGAGATATCATTTTTTTTTTAAATATAAATCTTTTTTCAAAGTTTGTATTCTAAAAAAAAGTTTACAACTCTAGAAATTTGATTTTTCTTGACATTTAATAAATTTATAGATAAGATGAATCTAAGATAATATTTTGATAAAATCTAAAATCTAAAACAAAATATTATACTAACTAAAAATATAGTAAGAAATTTTACTTCCATTATAGTAAATATAATATAAAATACTTTATAAACTAAACAAATTATGATGATGATGGCTAGTTCCACTCACATCAAAATTGGAATATGGGATCTTAAGAAAATCAAGAGATTACTTGGATTTATTTAAAATGTTATTTAGATTCTTGAAAAGCATTAAGAGATCACTAAATTTTTCATGACTTAGAGGGTTAGGAAGGTTGGTATTGTGACAAATATTTGGAAATTGGGATATAATTTAGGTATATGCAAGGCATTGTAGGAGGAAGTGCTTTTCATCTTCAACCCTCTTGGTGTCACAAAGGTGACATATTCTTTCTTGCCATGGTGTTTTAGGGATTGTGTGACTCTAGTTTCACTATGCAACACATGAGAATTAGTTCTTATTTTAGGAATATTGATTTTTTTCTTTACTTAGTCAAGACATAGAAATACTTTTGATCTTCAAGGTTAGGGTTAACTATCTCCTTATAATGTCTCAATTTTCTTTTATCCTCTAATTCTTTATCACATCATAAATTATCCTTAAATTAAAAAAATTAGATTATATTAATTATTGGAAAAAAAAAGAATTTAAAAGAATTTTATAGTAGGTGAGTTGTATGATAACATATCCAAATGTGTCCATTTGAACTAGAAAATTACAATTATTTTTGGAATCTCCTTACTTCATAAAACTAGATGAATATGTTGTGATACAGATTCTATATAGTGTTCAAATTTGACATTCATTACAAAGACAAATCATGATGGCTAAATATGTATTCACATTTATATAAATAAATGTTAATTTGCCTCAAGGGTTAGCTCAAGTGGTTATGAGCTAGACACATGTGGAATTAAATTGTCATGGTTGGCCCGACAAAAAGATGTTGTTTTGAAGTACCAATTAGAAGCTAGGAAAAAAAATTCAATTGCTTGCAACAAAGTTGAACTATGCAAAATAAACCGATAAATTTTTGGTCAATGCTAAAACTATTTAGCAACGAAAAAACGATTGCTATAGTCCCAAGCCTTTGGTAGGGATTACTAAGTTAGTGGTCTTCTCCCTTGAGGTTAGTCAGGGATTAATAAATTAGTGGTCTTCTCTCTTGAGGTTAGACATGATTGTAATGGGCAACCGTTTACCTTCCATGAAGTGGGGAAGTACTAGAGGCTTTCCCATGAAATATTAACTCACAAAAAAAAATGTTAATTTAAATTTAATACAAGACCCAATTACCCAACACTAATAATATATTTAAATTTATAGAAATTTCTAGGGTGGAAGGAATAATATATTATTTATTGGGTTTATAATGGATTGTTTGGTATGCTATTTTATTGAGTTTCCAACGGATTGTTTGGTATCTTGTTATTGAAGTTGGGGTATTTTGTGTAGTCCCTTTTTTACATGCAATGTATATAATGGATATGAAAAATAAGGAAGTGTTATGGTTTAATTAGAAAATGTTTAGAAGTAATTAAAGTTTGATAATGGAAATAAAAATGAAAATTTAATTATTAGAAAAATGTTGTTTGAGATTTTTGGATATAAACTATGTAAGTAGTTTTGAAACGTTCAACATTTAGAGTGAAAACTCCATTCATCAAAATAATGTTGAAGATATCATTTTTAGTAAAAAAATGTTGAGAAAAATAATATGACCTGGAAAAGTGGACAAAATAATCAAAGGATGAATTTAAAATAAAAATAATGATACCAAGATTAATTTTTTTTATCAAAACAAAAATTAAAAGATAAATTGAAATTAGAAATAATTAATTAATGGAAAGCTAATTAATTTATCAATTAGCCTAGGCTTAAGAAGCTCAAATTAGAAAATTAATGAGATTGGAGTTATAAGATCATAGATAAGAGGATAAGTGAGATAAAAAGGAGAAAACTAACTAGAAGAGGGGGCAAAAGGGAAAGGAAAAGGAAAACGATGAATAAAACAAATTAGGTTTGATGATTAATGCTATAAATGCTTCTCTAATGAAGGTAGACGAGTAAAAGGGTTTTGGTTTGGTCAAAACACATTAAGTGTTTAAATTTGAAAGAGTATTCAACAATAAATGATTTAGAGATGCCATTGTAGGTTCTTTTAGCTATGTGTTATTTGAGACAAGTTTTGATGGATATGCCAGTCTGCCCAATATATGATTTTCCACCCAATGTATGATTTTCCACATAAAAAATAAATTTGATAAACTCTTTGAACAAACATTGTATCAAATTTATATTTAGCAATTTAAAAGTTTTATCTTCTTTTTAATCAAAATTTTAGAAATTTAATTAATAATTGGTTAAATGTAAGAAAATAAAAATAAAAACTAAGGGAATAAAATAAAAATTGTTTCTTTGGACTTCCAAACTAAGTGGGAGGCTTTTATTAATTTGGGGAAGAACTAACGTTGCATTTGAAAAAGATAAAAACTAATTTGGTCGGGTAAAGTTTTGATAGCCCCAATGTTAATTTAACCCAGGGAGTAACCCATATTTTATTTATTTAGAAAATTTATATATATTTTTAATATTTTTATAGAGTTAAAATGAAGAAGATTATACTATGAAAGGAGGGAATTGACAATTATTTTATCAATTTATCAAAATTTTATATTGTAAAGTTAACATATTCATTATCAATTTTATGAACATTTAAATTTAAATATTAAGTAAATAATTATTATCAATTATTAATATATAATTAATAATTAAATTAAAAAAATAATAAATTAATAATAATAAATTATTTTATAATATTAATAAATTAAATACATATAAATAAAAATCATATTTACATTGCAACTTTAAACTTAATGTTAAAATTAAGTTGATATTATTTTTAACACTTATTTGCTCCAATGCTAACAAACTTTGATAATGAAACAAACTTGCATTAACATGACGCACAAAGGAATAATCAAATGAAAACCCGATTATAACATAATGGATGTTTGATGCTATACGACTCTAATAGGAAGCCAAAATAAATAAATAATAACGATGCAGCATGTACATGAACATGTAGAAGTAAAGTAAAGGATCTTAATAAGATGTCAAAATTATTAAAATGTTAAAATTATTAAAATGTGATGAAAATTTTAGGGGTTAAATTTATTTATTTATTTTTTTTAAATAATTCATTCAAATTTTATATTATAAAATTGTTTTATTCTAAAATTTCTAATAATAAATAAAATTTCTAATAATAAATAATAGCTAATTTCTATAAAAAGTATATTTAACATAAAAATATATATATCAAAAATAATGAATCATTATTAAAATCATCTAAATTTTCTAAAAATTATATTAAATATTTTTAAATATAAATATTTTAAAAAAATAATATTAAATATCTTATAGTTAAAATTTTAATAATTAATAAATTTCACCCATATATTTATTTGGTATAATATATGACATAGTATGAAACTAATATTACAAAGATAGAGTATCCATGTCATTCTTTATCACTACAACAATGCCCAATACCCTATAGAGCGTGCATGGAAAATGATAACACAATATTATGTAGGCTTGACACAAATTTGATGAAAATAGCAATGCGCTTTTAAGCATTGAATGATTATAGACTTGGAAAGAGGTGATTTACAATTTGTTAATAAAGAAAATTAATAATTATGAAGATGATGATGATGTTGATGATTAAAATCCACTAGAATGAAATTTGGTCTATTACACTTTAAGAAAAGTAAGGAATTATTTGGTTTACATCAAATTTTGATTTATGTTTTTAAAAAACATAAAGAGAAGGTTGGTAAATCACCATTGCTTTGATGAGTTAAAATGTTAGGAAGTTTCCTATTGTAATGAATATTTTTAAATTATGATGTAATTTGTGTGTATATAGGGCACTTTAAGAGAAAGTGTTTTTCATCTTCAACCCTCTTAGTGTCATAAAAATAACAAGTTCTTTCGACCGACTTTGAAATTGTCCAATGTCCCATTCACTATGGAGCTCTTAAAGTTTTTTCTTATTTTAACAATGTTGATTTTCTTCTTCATGCTAGTCCAAACAAAGAGATACTTTAGAAATTATATAAGAAAGTGATCTGATTACTAAATATAGCAAATTTCGATAGTTATATAGGAAAGTGATCTGGTTACTAGAGATATTAAGCAACCAATCACACAACTTGACCTTACATAAGGGTAACCTTATTAAGAACAACCTGTAACTGATGCTCTCCAAGCATGACGAGTCACATCAACATATAACAAACTTAATTGGGATGTTTTGCATGTTTTTATTTTTGCACACTATACTTGAACAATAACACACTGCAACATAAAATAGCAAACACACATACACACAAATAAAAACTTAAGTCTCTTATACTTCTAGAACAGTTTGAGAGGTGGTTCTAGTGGTTCCTCATCACTATTTGATTCTGATGAGTAATACAAGTTGGAAGTAATACAAGTTGACAAAGTTTGCAATTTCTTTTCCATTTAGAAAAGAAACTGCAAACTTTAAATAAGATAGTATTTAGATAAGATAATTTAGTTTTAAAAAAAAAACTATTAGAAAAAATTGTAAAAAATGTTGTTTGAGATTTTTGAATATAAATTATATAAGAAATTTTAGAAATATAATTAATAATTAGATGAATGTAAGGAAGGAAAAGAAATAAAAAATGATGAGAATAAAATTTGTTTATTTGGACTTGCAGACTAAGTGAAAAGCTTTATTATTAATAAATATCAGAATGCAAGATGACATATGCTGGACATCCTTCAATACGTCATTCAATTTGTTTTGGTTTAAAATATTCGGAAACTAAACACGTTTAATTAATAATTTTTGTCGCCTCAGTGAAATATATGAAATAACACCGCTGAATTCAAAACAATGCGCAAGTTGGTCCACTAGATTAGTCGTCTTAGGGATTCATATTGTCGCCATTAGTGGCGAAACCCTGCCCTTTGGCTCCAAAACAGACGACAATACTCATTCAAATTAGAATATAAACTCTCTTTCAATTTTATATAATTTCGACTGCCTGTTTTTAGTGTGTCGGTGCTTTGGACTACCCTACTCTAGAATTGCGGGTTTGATGGCACCAGGACGAGGATACCGACGTGGATATAAGCGAGGGGGGTGCACCAATGGAGCTATCCACCAACAATCTAGGAGAGGGGACTTCCAGTACCTGTGTGCAATGTGACACCTAGGTCGCGGTGATGACATTACATGTGGCAATCTTGCTACGTATTCAGGTGTACCTGGAGGATGTGAAAGAAGAAAATTCGCATGGAACATAGCTTAATGTCGAATGAAGAGGTGGATAAGGAAATTATCAACTAGGTTCAACACATTAGCAACTCGAGAGGTCTCGAAACTAAATACTGGAAAATGATAGAATTGTACTAGTACTTCAAGACGTTACTGAGCCAAATGTTGCAAATCAAAGAAGATGCTTATAATACAATTCAACTACAAGTGGATGAGTTCCACCTACTTTTTTGAGAATTATTGGCTCGACTCTTACCTTCAACATCCACAAAAACAACTACGATGCCAAAGAATGTCCCACCAACAATTCCCGAGCCACCTTAAGTTCCCAAAAAAACCTCCCCAGATTAATGAATAGTATGTACTTCTTTTTTATTTTTTTGTGTAATGATGACAAACAATAGATATGCCATAGCCTCCAGTAAACTTCATATTTTTCTTTACAATGTTTATATAGCTAGACATGGTATAAGAAGGAAACCATTTTCTAATTTTGAGGATTCATTGCATCACTTTAATATTTTCTAATATTATAATATCCTCTTTGACCTCTTTTTTAATATGGGTCATTTTTATATATGATATTAAAATTATTATAAACCATATAATAAATCATGTTCTATGTCAATAATTATTTGTTGGTGTAAGTTAATGATAACATAACTATGTAAATGTTGTGATTATTTATTAATAAATTATATGTATTTGATTATGTAAGTTTTTACTATTAGTCATAATCTTATGAAGTTTTATGGATACAAATTGTGTACTATTTTTTTATCAACCATTTTTGGTTATATGGCTTGGTTGACTTCTTGGATTATGTTAGTATATTTGTGAATTAAAATATCCATATGAATAATATTACAATATATATGATATTTATAGTAAAACTAGCCTATAGCTAAGAATTTTGAGTGTGATTAACTATATTTATAGTAAATTTTGAATATGGTTGATCATAGTAGATGATGGATGATGATTAATTTTTTTGCTCTAATTGACTAGGTTGGCTACAATCAACCACAATTAAATTTGCTTGATTATGTTGACAATGGTGAACCATATTGAACTAATGTTTTCATTAACAATGACTTAGATCAATTGAACAAAGACCACTATTATTAACCATGGTTGATCATGGTAGACTATGACTGACAATAGTTTAGAATATCAAATCGTAGTTGACTCTTGTTATAATTGACAATGGTCAATAGCGGTTTATTGTTGTTAATGATCATTCACAATATTAATTTATGGTTGTTTTTGGTTGATCATGTCAACTAAGATTGACTATGGTTGATACATTTGAATATGGTCGAATATTATTGATGTAGTTCACTATATTTGATTCAATGAACTATGGGTTACCATGATTGACTATGGCTAACCATGTTGTTAATGGTTGGCCATTACCAATTATCATTCACTATACTAGACCATATATACCATGTTTATAATTTATTCACTTTAACTAACTTGATTAATAACCATGTTGTTAATGGTTGACCATTACCAAGTATTGTTAACTACAATAGACTATGTAGACCATGGCTAACATTTCTTCAATACAATTGACTTGATTAACAATAATTAACCATGGATGAAAATGGTTAATGATAGTTTACTATGGTTTTCCATGGATAACTATGGTGGATGATGGTTTCCTTTGGTTAATCATGGTCAACCATAGTCATCCATTGAAGGGAGACAATATTGACTAAGGTTGATGATGGTTAATGATAGTTTACTATTGTTAAGTATGGTTAGATATCATTAATGTTGTTTTCCATGGTTGATTAGGTTCATTATAGTTGACCTTGTTGACCCTATTGACTATGGATTGCTATGGTTGATTCTAGTTGCCTATGGTTAATCATGTTGACCATGGCTTACAATGGTTAAACATTGTTGACAATGGTTTACCATGTTCATTTTGGTTTGATTATAGCTAATAATGATTGTTTATCATTAACTATAGTATAACATGTGAAGATGGTTGACCATTGTTAAATATGTTTTATTAAAGTTAACCTTGATTGAATATGGTTGACTATAGTTGATTATGATTCTTAATGGTTAATTATGGTAAACTATAGGTTTGGCTATGGTTTATTTTGTTTGACTATATTTCAAAGTGGTTGGTTGCATTTCACTATTTTTTACTTTAATTGAGAACGATTGAATAAAATTGATGTAATTGGACTTTAATTAACTTTTGTAGAATTTTTTGTTACCATGATTGACTATAGTTGACCTTGATTGATTTTATTTACACTTAGTTGATCTTAACTAGCCATGGTAGACTTTACTTTACAATATTTGACATTGTTGGAACATGTCTGACTTTAATTGACTATAACTAATCATGGTTCCTAAGGGCTCAATATATTTAAATAAGATTAAATTTAGATTACTATCGTTGAACTTAATTTATGTATAAATTTTATGAATTTAGGTTTCTTTTGCAATCTAGAAATTTCACCTCTACGACAATCCTATCATGCATAAACTAGATCTCAAAACAACTTTATTATATTACTAATAATTATATAAATTATTCCCCAATGTCTCCAATATCATATAAATACATGCTACATGCATATAAAAATAAATTTATTTGTTGCATACACTAATATAAAGGTGGCTTAACTTGTTCATAATTTTTCTCTATAAATTGGATAACTTTATGCTTGATGAAGGCTTACTTTTCATGCTAAATTGGTACATTTTTAGCACTTCATCTTGTCGTTGTTGCAAAATACTTATTGTTTTCATAAGACCAGTTTAATGTTGTGATTTGCAACAACCAAGTGAAATTTAACTTGTCTAGTGTTTAGAGAGTTCATTGTTGCATGCTTTAGCTTGGTAATTGTATATTTCTGCAAATTGTTTCTTGTTCTGAGAAGGTACAACAATCACCTTACAATCTCTTTCTCCTTCCTAGACCTATACCAAATAACTGATGATCAATATAGGGTGTGGTAGGCTTAGATATTAAACTTCCTATTTGATCACTTGAGGTCACCAAGGAAGCCTCCCTATGGTGACATTTTCACAAGTGCGATTCCTACGATAACATTTTGGTGTCATTGCTGGGGAGGATTGAGTCTTTCTACCTACGACATCTCTTTGGTAAACTTATCTCAAATCCCTTGCCTTACAAGTTTACCTAGTGACTCCATTGAGGGATATTCCATCACTTCCTTTGATGATTCTAAAAGTACCATATAACAACTCCACAAATCTCAAGGAGGTACACTAACCCTCCTAAGACCTACAAGAGAAGGGTTACTCAAAAGTCACCTGTAATCAAATCCTTGTTCAATGAAAACCTTAATTTGTATCCAATGGCTCAAAAGAAATGGGTAACCAATATCTTTAAGCCTTTAGAAATTTTTTATATCTCGTGATACCCTCGAAAAATGCCTCCAAATTTTGAAAAATGGTTTCCCAAGTTTTCTAGTAATGATGTGACTACTCTTGAAGAGCATTTGGATAACTTTTGGACATTTTCCAACTTAATCTTTTGAGTGATGATGTTGAAGATGTGGTGATGAAACTCTTCTCATCCAATTTCACTGGTGATGTTAGGAGGTTGTACAATCATCTCGCTAGAAAAAGTATTAAGACCTCAGACCAATTTGAAGAGAGATTTATAAAAAGATGGGGTGCTAAGAAAGATCCTAAGTTTTTGTTGTTGTTGTGACCTACTGAAATATAAAATATAGAGAATGAAACTTTCAAAGAGTTTGATGTCTAGTTTGAAAAGTTGATCCAACAAATACCTAACAACCTTCACCCTGGAAAATATCATCTCCTTTTCCTCTATATTAATGCCTTACTAGGACATTTTGGCTTCATGCTCAGGGACACGACTCCAAAGACCCTTGAGGAGGCCCAAGAAATGGTTGCAAAAATCGAGGCTAATATTTCATCATGTAAGGTAGAAAATTTCTATGCTTTGAGATCCAAGGCTAAAAGTAAACCAAGATCATTACACAATATTTAGCCCACTCAAGATATTAGCGCTCCATGGGAACAAAGGATTGAAGAAGCAATAAATGACCTCGCTAAAAATAAAACCCTCGTGATGAAAAATATCACTAATTTGGAGAGGGTGCAACAACAAGACATCAAGCCTCCTTTTAGGGATGAAACTCAGATATCAATATAAGCATAGAAACCAAGGGCCCTGAATGAATGAAGGATTCCCAACACTCTATATATTTCAAGAATTATAAGTAAATAAGAAAATCCTTGGTTTCTACCTTGTGAGGATTCATATTGGGAACATGAATGCCCAAGGAGTAATGGGGAACCTTATCATATGAATGTTTTTGATACCATAAACTCTATATTTTCCATATCTCCAAAAGAGTGCTTCAATATCACAGTAGAACAACTTGAGGAGGGCAAGAGAGAAGAAACCATGAGGGATAGGATGGTCATCATCAAAAAACGAGACGAGCAATCAAGGGATAAGCTTAGGAAGAAAGGATTACAAGTGTATACTAGACAAATAAATGAGCCCCTAGCTCCACCAAGTGAACCTAGATTCCCTCGACCAAGGCCTCCTCTACCATCTACAGATAATGTCCCCCCTAGTTCCACTTTTCCAAGGACTAATAATATAGACTTGAATATTAACATAAATGACATCCTAGAAAATAAAAAATGTTCCTTGACCTATAACAGAAATAATTAATATTTATTTGATGAGAAGTGAAGTTGAAAAATTATTTAGAGTACAAGGGGAACCTCAAGTCCCTCCAGTGATGCTGCAAGCTAATAATTTTAGACCACACTATGATGATCACCCACATTTTTTATATTTCCTTGCAAATGAAAAATAAGAATTTGAACAACTATATACTTGATTCAGGGGCAGGTGAAAATGTTATGGCCTTCAAAGTAATGAGAAAATTAGGTTTGGAAATCACAAGGCCTTATAGAAATTTCCATGGGATTGAATCTAAGGCTATTCCCACATACGGTGTGATAGAAAATTTGAAGGTTTTCCTTGATCAATATCCTGAGATAGTCTTTCTAATGAACATTGTGGTCACACATGTCCTAGATGTTTGGGGAATGCTCCTATCTAGAAATTTTGTTGCAATCTTGGGTGGTACCTTACAGATGGATTTGACTTATGGTACTATACCCATGGATGATGAAACCTATTCCCATCTACCCAACCTACCAATGGCAAGGAATCATTTTGAAGGAATTGACCTTGACCCTGATATTGAGGATCCCTTAGAGGATTTCCCTGAGAATTTCAAGTACTCTCCTCCATACTTTTTCCCAAATGACCTCCATTCTACTCAAGAAGATGATACTAATGATATAGTGGGTCCTAAAAGGGAATATTATCGGCAACAACTAGACAGGTGCAAAGACAAGGTAGTTGGCTCTATCACAATATTGAAGAAGGGTGATAAATAATTGTTGATTAGAACGAACCAATAAGATATTCTTGAAATGGAATCCCACCCCCTCCCTCGAAGAAATATACCAGTTGATCTCAAAGGAGGGGATTAAAAACAAGGAGAATTGGTCTTAGACTGGGATAGAAGGAAGGGCCAGCCTAATACATGAAAGGAGTTTGGAAAATTTTGGCTAGGCCCTTATAGAATTGAAGAGAAGTAGGTTAATGATTCCTACTACTTATCCACACTAGAGGGAAGGAGACTCCCACTACCTATTAGTGGATTCCTTCTCAATCCCCATCATCGAGAAGAGACTTGACTTCCTAAAACTAACATGGATTAGTGTAGGTAGGGAATTTTCATCTCGCATTGCATTTGTATATATATTGCATCATGCAATCATGATAGTATATTATTTCACTTTATTGTATATGTATTGCATTCTCATTTGTATATAATGAATACATGTTAGGAAATTGCACTTAATTATTGTATATCATTGCTTTATCATTTTGTAGCTTAGTGATTTTTTTTTTCTTTTCAACATGGTTTTGGATTTATCACTAAATATGGTGGATCACATCCACTGACCGATACTTCTATAGGGTGATATTGTTTGAATTGGGTGTGGGATTGCAGTTCTTGGACAACTAAAGATGTTGAGGTTATCATACATTCTACGGTGAGAACATGTCCCCATGATAGAGACAGATGTTACCCCCCAATTCCTAGGGGTAACTAGAGGAGATCATGTCTCATGGCCCACAATGGAGAATATGATCCCAACCATGATAATGATCCTCATGTCCATAGATGATAAAGGCCATTGACCCTTGGATCCTGGACATTGACCCTATTTTAATGATGATGTCATCTTCTAGGGCTTGATGTAGCTAGGGTTTGGTGGACACCTAGGTTACTAATGATGGTTGGCATGAAGTTGGGTGAGGAGAGACATCATTTTCTCCCACCTCACTCTAGATTGGTGCTACGTGGCCTTTAGAGGCATGTTAAGGGGGGATCTTAGGCCCTAATAGTCGTCACATATATATTATTAGACATTAGACTACATGATAATGTGTAATAAAGTAATAATATATGTAACACGTGGTAAATGTAACTAAACAAAGGATTAGTTGGAGAGGGTGAAATCGATCCAACCATTTATCTATTGTATAAATAATCCTAAAGATGGAATACAAACTTGGAATGGAATTCCTTCCCCACATTTATCTCCTTCTTTCTTGGGATGTGTGTGTTCTTGATGTGCGTTCCAATGTAGTCTGTCTTGAATTCTTGCCTTGATTTCAGGGACTACAACATTTTGGTTTTGTTTCCACGTGACTTGAATCTAGAGAGAATTGCTTAAAATTCTTGTGGAAATCTTGCACTGAAGATGATCCCTGAGAAACATTCTTCTTGGTGGGTGAAGCCTACAAAAGGAAAAAGAGATGAATAATCTAAAATTTTAAATATGCACTTATGCGAGTCTGTAGATATTCAAGATGCTCAAGGCATATTGATGTTGTGCAAAGCGCGAATGTCACTTGGTGCTTGAATATTACTTACAGATGGTTGTTGGATGGAACATAAATATGCACATGAAAAAGACAAGAAGAAACTATTTATAACGTTGCTTGTGTCTAAGGATAATTTATTGTTGAACGTGGATGTTGTTGTGAGAAATAAAATCTCATTGATGTCATTGATGTCATGTGTAAAATCCCATTAATTGTCCCTTCATGGAGTTGCGATGAGAATAATATCTTTAAAGAAAAACCTTCACAAGTTCTTTGACTAAATGAAAGATCATGGTTAGTTGATAATACTACAAGCATGGAGAAACATATTGTGGAAGAAAACCCCATTCAATTGTTGGGAGAATGTAATGAGGCTAATGTAGTTGATCAGGTCGTTTGTATGAATCTGTGGATGGTGGAGTTGGGATGGTTGGTCATAACTGACAAAACTATAAATGAAACAGAAAATACATAAGAGAGAGATCTAGAGCGCAATTGTATTAGATGATATGCTAAACATATAAAGAGGAAAACAAAATAACCAAATCAAGAAACATGAACAAATCCTAATGACTGGTACAACTGTCCAGAACAATTGGCAGTGTACATTCATATGTTGTTGAAGTTATAACTAACACTCCCTCTTAAACTCAAAAGTTACAAACACCACACTGATAATGCCCAAGTGTTGTCTCTGAAAATAAAAAATGGTTTTTCCCAATGGATTTGTAAATATGTCTGCGAGATGATCTTGTGAACCACAAAATTGAAGTGTGATTTCACCATTATTGACTAACTCATGTATGAAGTGAAAGAGAGTGTCAATGTGCTTGATTTTCTTATGAAAAACATGGTTTTTGGGTAAAGAAATTGTTAAGTATTGTCACAGAAGATAAGAGTTGACTCATTTTCGATATGTGACATGTCATTCAATAGTCTTCATAGCCACATAGCTTGACATGAAGTTGAGGTAACAACGACATACTTTTCCTCTGCAGAAGATATTGAGACAATGGGTTGCTTCTTTTATGCCTAAGAAATCAGATTCGTGCCCAGGTGAAAAACATACCCTGAGGTGCTTTTCCGGTCATCTAGGTTTCCTGCAAAATCACTATTAGTGTAACCAGAAAGATGATTATCTTCAGATTGAGTGTACCATAAAACAAAATTGAGAGTGCCAACAACATATCTCAGAATCCTTTTTTCCATCTTTCAATGAGAATATTTGGGAGATTCCATGAACCGAGAAACAAAGTTGGTTGCATACATAATATCAGGCCTAGTTGTTGTAAGATACAACAAACTTCCTATAAAACTTTTGTACAAAGTAGAATCCACTGTATGGCCTTCATCTTGCTTGTTCAATTTTGTGCCTAGGAGTATAAGAGTTTCTATTGGATTGCAGTCTTCCATGCAAAATATTTTGATGATGTTTGTTGCATACTTTTGTTGATAGACAAAAATCCCTTTGGTTGATTGGTCAACCTCAATCCCCAAAAAATATTTCATTATGCCAAGATCTGTCATCTCAAACTCAAAGTTCATGGCATGTTTAAAATTGGTTAACTCAAGATTTACAATATATATCATGTCATCAACATATAGACACACAATCATAATTTTACCTTGCTGATATGTTTTGGTGTATAGAGTTGGATCATTTTGGCTTTTGCTGAAACCACTCTTGATCAAACAAGTATCAATTTTGTTGTACGAAGATCTTGGAGCTTGCTTTAAGCCATACAAGGATTTCTTCAATCAATACACTTTGGTTGGCTGCTCTATGACTTCAAATTCAGGTGGCTAATCCACATAGACCTCTTCTTCTAAGACACCATTCGGGAAAGATGACTTGACATCCATATAGTATACTTTCCATTTGTGTTGAGCTTCTATGGCTAAGAGAGTCCTTACAGTGTCCAACCTTTATACTGGAGCAAACGTTTCACCATAATCAATGCTTGGATGCTATGAGAATCCTTTGGCAACAAGTCTTGCTTTGTGTTTTTCAATATGTCCCTTTTCATTGAGTTTAGTTTTGTAAACCCACTTGACACCAATACTTGTCTTATGTTTGGACATATCAACAAGATCCCATGTCTTGTTCTTCTCAATGGAGTCAATATCTTGGTTCATGGTTTGAACCTAATGTGGCTCTTTAGCTGCCTCTTTAAAAGATGTAGGTTGACATGACATTAATGCAAAAAGATTGTGCTAATCAATATCATCCAACTGTTGATGGATCTCTCTCAAGCTTCGAGTTCACTGATTTTGAAGTTCAGAGGATGAATTTTTTCTTGAAGAAGAGTTGTCCTGAGAACTTTGAGGTTGTCCTTGTACCTGTAATCTTGGAAGGACATGCTGATGTGTTTGTTATTCTGAATTTTCTATGTGTTCAGGAAGTGGAAGAAATGGATTTTGGATGTCCATAGGGCAATTTTCAAACTCACTCCATAACTGATTTTCAAGAAATTTGACATCTTTGCTGAGAATGAGTTTCTTTGAAATTGGATTGTAGAGTTTGTAGGGTTTGGATGTCTCACTGTAGCCAACAAAAATGCATTTCTCACTTTGATCATCATTTTTCTTCCTCAATTCAGAAGGTATGTGAGCGAATGCAATGCATCCAAAGGTCCTAAGATGAGAAACATTCAGTTTTTTCCCACTCCATGCTTCTTGAGGGACCTTCATCTTGACACTAGTGGTTGGGGATCTATTCAAAAGATAAATTGAACATGCTATAGATTCAGCCCAAAATAAATTTGATAGACATTTCTCTCCGAGAAGGGTCCTTGTCATGTTCATTATAGTCTGGTTTTTCCTCTCAGCCACTCCATTTTTCTATGGAGTATACCTGGATGTGGTTTGCATGATTATGCCTTGTGATTTGCAAAAAATTGCAAATTCAGTTGAACAATATTCTCCTCCTCCATTTGACCTCAGAACCTTCACATATTTCCCACTCTTTTTTCAGCTTCAACTTTGAACTCCTTGAACTCTGCAAAGGTTTCATACTTGTGTCTGCGGAAATAGACCCATGTTTTCTCGCTAAAGTCATCAATAAATTTTAGAAAATAAAATCTACCACCTATTGACTTTGTTTGCATTGGTCCACATAGGTCAGTGTGAACCAGCTCTAAGTGTTGTTTGGCTTGAGTGGAGGACCATGGAAAGCTTGTTCTCTTATGTTTTCCAAGAATGAAAGACTCACATGGATGATTTTTCTCTTTGAAAATAGGTAGAGATTTGACCATGGAGTGCTTCTGCAAAAGGCTTAGACTCTGAAAGGGAAGATGTTCAAATCTTACATGCCAAATCATAGTTTCATTGGGGGTGGATGCACTTTTTGCATAAGATTGGGTCAAATTTGGAGTTCTAAGGGTCAGGGGAAACATTCTATTCCTAGTCATGTGGATTTCATAAATCAATTTTCTGTTGGGAGGTTTGTCATATATCCTACATGATGCTCCTTCAAAAAGTACCTTATAACCATTTTTAGCTAGTTGTCCTACACTTAACAGATTTTGTTTCAGATTTGGAACGTGATAGACATCGTTTATGTCTTTCTTTACATCTTGTTTAATGAGAATAGGTACAGTTCCTTTGCCTTGAAATTTGACTAAAGAGTCATCTCCAAGTGTAATATCAAATGAAATAGAAGAATTAATGCAAGAAAGTAAATCTTTGTTACCTATCATGTGATTGTTGCATCCACTGTCCAACAACCAGAGGTCCTTGTGTTGTTCTTCAATTTTGTGACATGAGAGAAACATACCATCTGAGGTGTCTCCTTCATGATTTGAGACATGTTCTCTGCCTGAGTGTTGATCTGCTTGCTTCTTCCTGAATTCAAATTCATAGTGCCCATACTTTTTACAGTAATAACATTGTATGCTTACTTTGTCATTTGATCTCCTCCCTCTGCCTCTTTGAGGCTGGAAATTCTGATTCTGGTTTTGATGTGTGTGACCTTCACCTAAGTAATTGTTTCTTGGACTTATCCCTCTTCCTCTATGACCTATGCCTCTGTTTCTGCCTCTCCCTTTGCTGAAAGAGAATTGGGTCTTGAAGGCATTGGCTGTTGACTCATCTTCTAGATGCAGTTTGATCTCATGTGATAACAAAGAAACCATGAGTTCATCTGTTGAAAAATTTGATAGATCCTTGGATTCAAGAATGGTTGTAACAACCATCTCAAATTTCTTTGGAAGACATCTGAGGACTTTCTCAACAATCCTTTGATCAGGGATGGCTTCACTAGTCAACCTGATCTGGTTTACAATTCCCATGACTCTGGTCATAAATTGATCAACATTTTCAGACTTTGTCATTTTTAAGGTCTCAAAATGTGTCCTCAAGGTCTGCAGCTTGATTGTTTTGACCTTGTCATTTCCTTACTAGGTTGTACTGAGAATGTTCCAGCCTGTTTTGACGGAACAACACCTGTGATTTTTGAGAAAATCGAGTCATCTACTGAGTTTTGAATCCATAACTTGGCCTTATTCTCTCTTTTCCTTTGCCTTTTCTGAGTAGCTCTTTCTTGATTATTCATGGCAGCTAGATCTGCTGGATTTGGTTCCATAGAGCCAAGATCCACTGGATTCCAACAATCTTGTGATCTCATTCTGAGAGACCAAAATTCATAGTTCTTTCCAAGAAGAATTGGCCCTTGTGTTGGTCTTAAATGGTTAGAGGTGGCCATTTTTGTAAAAAAAAATCAAAACAGAAAACAAGTTGTTAGTATTGTTTGTGCTTTTTCTCAAGGATAAAGAAATACTTCTGATATCGCTTGATGCAAGCAAACATGTCCTCTTCCTATTTCTAGCGCTTAAAACACACAAGCGAAGTTTCGAGCTCGAGCTACAGGAAATTTCTTGTTTCCTGGTATCGATCTTGCTGGATCTAACTATTCGAGCAAAATATCGTTCAGAGTTAGAGCTTCGAGTTACGTTCTTTATCGACTGTAACCCTTTAATGGCAAAAACCAGGCGCTCCGGGGCTTTCTTTTTAACGGATTTTTTTTTAACGTTAACCCTTCATATGACCAAGGGCTAAGAACCAGGTGCTTCGGGACTTTCTACCCTTCTTATCTCTGAATACACAATCCACGAACTACCGAACAATAGGCAACAAAATCAACGGTCCTCAACATGCATTGAGATCGACGACTTAAATTTCGATGTTTTGGGCTTCAATAACTTTTTTTGATCGCACCAACACACACAACACTTGCAAAGTGCCGATCAGCATCGAAAAGGGGAGATCGGATGGCTCTTATTGCTCCACCATATCAATAGCTCTGCGCCTCCTTCGCACTTCACTTCGAAACTCGACGATTTTTCCATGAAACCTTTTCACAAATCTCCCGAATGGCCGAATACACCCAAGTATTAAATCGAAGGTCCTCAAGCTCCTACGGATGGACGGTTCAAATTTCGTCTCTTCAAGCTTCGATGATTTCTCTTGGTCGTCCACACAACACTACCCTTCGATCCGCCGACGCCCAAATGCCGAAACGGTTGAGATCATTTGCACGACCCTTCGTATCCCGAAATGCCGAATTTACTGGTGTTTCAAAGAGATCATTTGAAGAAATCAAAAGAAAATCGACCGGGTAGATGGATGAAATGATGGACCTGGTCAAGTTTGTGTTGGGCATGAAAATCCAACTGCTTGTCGAACATTCAGTCATCGACAATCCATTAGATTCTTGATGCCAAGCCGTGAATGAAAATCCAACTGCTTGTCGAACATTCAGTCATCGACAATCCATTAGATTCTTGATGCCAAGCCGTGAGAGTCCAAGTGCACCAATCTCTGTCGCTCATTATGCCCACGACCTCTCTGAAAAGTGTGGTTTCACGTGCAATCCCCGATGCGGTGGAATTGCTGGAGAGAATGCTAGTCAGACTTACTTATTGAGTTCAGAATGAGTGGAGTCATTGATTCCTGCCTCATTCAATGGAAAGATACACGCACCGTCACTCCAATCGAGCCCACACTGATCACATGGGGTTTTAGACAATCGACTTACTTGTTGGAATAGTTGATGTCGACAAAGAGTCGATCGAATGCTATGTTGGTAGATAGACGGACTTCCTGTGGTCGGTCGATCGATGCTTTATAGACATAACATACCCAGGGCTCTGTCGTTGGAATAATGAGCATGTCGAGGATTGAATCTTCCTCGTACTATTCTCAATCCAGGAGGTGAGGTTGATTACTCCCAATCCAGGAGGTGAGATTGATTATTGTTGAGTCTCGAGGTGAGATTGATCATTGTTGAGTCTCGATGCCAGCAAGAGAATATTGTTGGAGAGGGCGATGTATTGAAATCCGCAAGGGAAGACCAAGAAATTCGACCCAGGGTTTAAGTTCTGTCTCATTTCCATGTTATTATTTTTCAGGTCTGTTTTGTGTTACCACCCTGCCCTTTCTATCCAGCTGGTCGAGAGTGGGGAGAGGAGATAGACTTGCTTTCATCAAAATATTCAGCGAATTGACGTCGATGAGAAGGATAATCAGTGAATTGACACTGTATAAAAAGTGATCGCATTAGGAATCTATGGTTTCATATATATGGAGCTTGAATAATAAGACTATCACAGCTGCAAATCCATAGAAGTTTTTTTCATATTTGATTGTGAAATTGGCTAAGACGAAGGAGGACAGCAGCTGAGACTTCTCACAGTGATCTGTTGCGAATCTATTCATAGGAGGACAGCAGCTGAGACTTCTCACAGTGATCTGTTGTGAATCTATTCATGGCCCTGCTGAAATGATGATTTGTGCATTCATCCTGAGGTTTTTTTAATTAAGCGAAAGGTGTATACTTATTGAAAATTGATACATTTAATCATCTTTTAATCATAAATTTCAATAGTATGGTTATCAAAATTGAAGATGTTGGTATATTTTTGGTTGTACTTCTAAATCAATAAATGAAATGTTAATAACTTTCTTGCATTTTTGAGAGGGTCAATTAACCTATTTACTTTTTAATATTTACTTAATATGATTTAAAAATTATTGTATGACCATCTAATTGCCACGTTCAAATGATTAGCAAATTTAATTCCAGCTCTTTCCTATTCTCTGTTCTTGGCTAGAGTAATATGAATTCCATCTATTATTTATTGAACCAGGGATTTTCATAGGTCTAGTGTCAATTAGGGTTTTCTTTAACTACGCCTTGAGAATTTTACGGACAAAAACCTTTAGACGTTGACCAACCACGGGTTTTCCGCTATGCTAGTTGTAGTATCAACTAGCACAGCCACTAACTTGCAGTTGAGAACACCGAAAGGTCGGTTAAGAACACATGCCATAAAAAGTTTGTGGTAATTTATAATTAGTCTGTGGTAATATGAATCGTTTGGCTGCATGGTTTAATCCTATTTAATCGAAGAAAGTTATGAACAATAAATCTGACCCATTGATTTTGGAGGACGACT
>CBVK0103424217.1:0-13299 GCA_900067695.1 Picea abies | reverse complement strand
ATCCTAGAAAACAATAAAAAAGTGGGGACGTACTTTATTTTTAAAATATTGGTAATAATGGAATTTCTTCGTTGGAGTATCAATTTTTAATACCCGTCCATTACCCTGCTATTTTTTCTTCCCCTCTCTCGTATTCTTTCCCTATTGGCATGACTGAGGTGGCATAAAAATATAGACATGATTGTAGATCCAATTGGTCAAGACCCGCATTGAATGAACAATTTCCATGAATTCCCAGTGACACATTTTTTGGATATCAATTGAAGTTGACATATTTACATGAATGAAGGATGGATAGTAGATATGTGAAGGGAGAAAGAAATTGCAGGAGATTCAATTCATTGATTGGTATTGGAACAAGGACAACAACATTGTGAGTCGACTAGAACATCGTAATTAATCCCACATTTCTCTCAAAACTTATAAAAATAAATTTATTTAGTTAATCCATTAATGCTTAAATTTTATAATAAGTTATTTTAACCTTTTCACTATTTCTAACTGTTGTATAAATATATCTTCCTACAGTTCAATGCATTTGGCATTTTTTTTATGTAGAAAGAAATATAAAGAAATATATTTGGTTGCTAATACAAATAATTGACTCTTAGATTATAATTTAAAATTAACCATCATAAAATAAAAATTTATTATATGAAACCAATATTTTCAACTGATGTTAAGATTCCTGCCTAATCTTGTGATTGGGCTTGTGTTTACACATTACTTTTACCAGTTTTTATTAGCTGCAATTTAAATCTGTTTTATTAGCTACAATTGAACACACAAGGTAGGGACTAGCTTCTTTGCAGCTATTTCCCTTGTTTATGATCTACAACTCTCCCATTTCGACTGAGATGTGCATGTGACGATATCAATCGAAGGAAGATTGGAAGGTGATTAAAAGAGTTGGTAGATTGAGAAATTTGGTCGACTGAGTCGACTAGAAAATATCGGGATCAACTTGGTTGAAAGCGTGGGGATCAACCTGGTTGAAAGCGGATGTAATCAATGCATACAAAGTCATAAATGAAAAGGGGTCATATTTAAAGAATTATGTAAATGTGAGTATTCTAGTGGATATTTATGAGGTCAGAGAATCGTTGAAAGCTATATCAAGTTATGAATATGTCTTACATGAGGGATATGTTTAGTTGAGTCTAGTCATCATATTTCATTCAAGTCGAGTCACACTAAAGTCAACTTGACGCATATTAGAGTCTAGTTGAGTATTTTAGTTGAAAAGAAAAAACATCATATTATGTCAAGTTTCAAGAAGTATTGAAAAACTTGGGTCAAAGCATAAACAAGGGTTTAAACATGTGTCTTTCAAAGACATGTAATCCCCTCCACCAATGTAATGTAAGTCAGTCTTTAGTTGACAAGATCAATATGCAAGTTGATATTCATTTGACAATACTTAGTTGATTTTGTAATGATCATGTAAATTCGTAGTCAAATCCTCCTTCATGTAACATCGGAAGTAGAATCCATATACCAAAAAAGTATAAAGAAGAACATTCAATTTTGATGAGAAAAGAAGAACATTGATGATGAGCATGTTAACAGTGGTTAAAGGCATCCAAGAGAGACATATTTTCACAGAAACACACATGAGAGCTTAAAAGAAAAGATGATGACAAAAGAATGACTGGACTGATTGAATCCCTTGGTGTAAAATTCACATAATAGTTCCTAAGTTGAGACCTCCGAAACTGGAAAGCAGAGAAATGGTAGGTTGGTTGAAGCATGGAGCTCCACCGTAGGGATTTTTGTAGGTGAGAGACGAGCCCAATATGAGCCACTCATCACTCTGAAGGCACTATAGAGAAGTGTAACAATAGGATCAAGAGGACCATTGTTGGGTGAGAGAAAAGCGTTGTGAGACTCACTGAATTCACATTAATCTACCATATTGAATACAAAGGACAAAGAGTCGTAGGTCATTAGTTATCTACACACTTTCTCGAGATGATCAAGGAATTGAGTGTAGGGGCGATGTTTGTTTAAACATACACTGATACTGAGAGGGGGGGGGGTGAATCTGTATCTAGAACTTTTGAATGCTTTTCACACTTTCATAGATTAAATGAATTAACTGAATAAGATATATGCAGCTCAATTAATTATTCATAAACATGTATAACACAAATTGTATGAATTAAATAAAATATCATTCTTTTATTTATTTAACTTGAATGAATACAAATAAAAACAATCCTTTAATATCTTCAACTTCAACTGAATATGAGAGATCCAACTCTTTGATACAAGACATTCACCACCATTTCTGGTTTATATAGTATTTCAATAGGTATAGGATTGAACCATCGTGTCTATTGACATGAACCATTACACCTCTTTATTTAATTTTAACATAAATAATCGTCTCCTTTTATTATGTAAGTTTCTCAATTAATTAGAAGATTGATCTTGATTTGAATTTCGTCCACATGAGTTGATCACAAGTATGGATCGACTCCTTATATCGTTCCCATGCTTTTGTTGTGTCCCTAGTTCTTCAATAAACCAAATTCGAGCTTTTACCGACTATTTGTACTGATATGGTGTTAATCTTTTCAAATTACAGGGCTTTAATTGTTTTACATAAATCATATTCTTAAAAGCCACTTTCTTCAACCCAATGTTCAAATGACCGCAGGCTCAAAACCACGATCTTATCCATTTAAGCGTTGTCATGAGACCAGTGCTGGAACCAATTCCTCTGGACTTCGGCCTTCCTGCATTTTATCAGAGTAATACTTCCCGATGTAAACTTCATCGAAGTACATATAAGCATTCCCTGTTGACATTATTCCTCATATGCCCTTCGGATAAAAACCAAAGGCTTAACTCATTTTTTTCATGTAGTTATTGAACTTGTCCCTTGATTTTCTTGAGAACCTTCACATGACTAGGAGCTAGGACTGTCTCTCCGGGTATTTGGCTCTCTGAGTATTCGATATTATTGAACTTTGCAAACTGTGTATTCATCCGGAGTTTGACCGACTGAAATGGTCATCAAGAGTGCACAACCGGTTGTTGTCGATTAGTACTCCTTATGCTATCCTTCCACTGTACTAGAGCGAATGATCGAGAATGCTCCCAAAGTAGATCAACCAATAGTAGTCGCCACGTGTTACATTTCTGGACATTGAATAAAGGGTATCGAAGAGGAATATTTTTTTTTGATACTCTGATTTCGGAGTGTTAAAGCAACTCTTCTCCACTGGACTCCAAATAGATTCCTATGAACACCAATCAGTAGTGGCCACATGTCACCTCCATATTCATCAATCAGGATCACTCCAAGTTGATCTCCACCATTGGTCCAGTCTTGCTTGATCTAATGGTTTGTATTGCTCCCAATTTTTTTCCCTCAATTTGACGATTGGTTGGATTTCGAAAATTTGTTCCTTTGGTCCCGCTTATCCTATCCTTCCACTTTGTCATCGACGGTTGAGAACTGACCTGAATTTTCTCCACTATATATAACGGTCGACGTTCACTTCAAGAATTCATATATTTCAATACTTCATGTATTATGGGGTCCGCTTATCTTGTCCTTCCACTTGGTTCTATTTGACAATTAGGATAGATCACAAACTGATCTAATGGTTGTGATTACTCTTGAATATTGAATGGACAATTAGAATTCCAAGATCCTTCGCGAAGGGTTCTTCTTTGCAGGTTCCATCTTCTGCTCAATCTGATGGTTTTGGATTGTCTCGAAGTTTCTCAATATGATCTAAAGGTCTCTGGATTTTTCATGATCTGATGGTCCAGGATTATCCCGAGAACTACATCAATGAACATGATTCTTTTGGATTTTTACTGTGGGAATTTCAATCCCAATAGCATTTATGTAATGCTCTCTCCCTTTTGAGCTTTCCTTCATCCTTTCCATGCTCTGATTCTCTATGTGTATTCTTTCCCTGCTATCTCTCCTAATCTTTAGGAACATAGGATCATTGTTGATCCTATCATGATCAACATTGATCACAAATTGCTTCTGTTGCAAGGTGATATTCCTCTAACCCAAGGTGATCTTCCTTTTTCTCTGATTATTGTATATGTTTGACTCATGTCTCCATCAATGACAATAGACAATCAATAATGCCAACAATGTTGAGGGGACCTCTTAGGCCCTAATAGTAACAAAGTAATAATATATGTAACAAGTGGTAAATGTAACTAAACAAAGGATTAGTTGGAGCGGGTGCAACCACTCCAACCATTTACCTATTGTATAAATAACCCTAAATATGGAATACAAAATTGGAATGGAATTCCTTCCCCACATTTATTTCCTTCTTCTTGGGATGTGTGTCTTCTTGATGTGCATTCCACTGTAGTATCTCTTGAATTCTTGCCTCAATTTCTTGGACTACAACAAGGCCTCCTCCTTTCCTAGGAGGGATCGACGTCTCACACGTGTGTCTCATATATTATATATATTTTTTGTATTTAGCACTTTTTAAAGGTTTAGTGAGGAGTCATCCCCACTCTTTATGAAAAAATGTTATGTTATGTGGAAAGATGGCCTACGCTAGCCTCATATAAGAAGGTTAGTGCTAGATTTATATTCATCTTCATTTTTCCCTCACCATTGTGGGGTAACACTCATAGCATTTTCACTATTTCATCTTTTTTGGTCTTTTTCACTCATGCACTATGCTTGGAAATGGTATCTTGTGGATTCTTTGCTGATTTTGGATGGATATTTATGTAATTAGGATTAAATGCTCTTGGTTTCTTGGATGAAGTAAGTAATTTTTTGCAATTTTATGGTATATTATTGATGTAAATGGTGAAATTGCTATTTTGTTGCAATTTTATGGTATATTATTGATGTAAATGGTGAAATTGCTATTTTGTTTCAATGATTCTTGTTTTTTGAGACCCTAAGAGAGGAACACAAGTTCTTCTTCCTCTCACAAAGTCTTACTTGTCCGAAATTTATGTATTTTTCTTGCTAGGGTTAGAACCCTAACGCCCTAAAATGCCAGTACTTTAGGTTTTTAGCACTAGACAATCAATATTTGATCTAAGTGAAGCTAAAATAAGGGAGAAACAATATCTAGGTTCCAATAGTTCTTGCACCCTATACATCCTTCTCCTTAAATTCTAAATCATAAGGCCCAAATGTGCTTGCACCTTACGGTTTAGACTCTACCTCATGGTTTCGATTAGATCAAACTTCAAGCTTGAATACATTTGAGTCATGGTTTCGATTAGATCAAACTTCAAGCTTGAATACATTTGAGACTCCATATCCCTAGAATGGTAAAGGAAATAATATGGAAGTAACTCTTGTGGTGAAAGTAATTGATAAAACCTCTTGTTTTCAAATATGTCAAGTGTTCTAGTAACTTTACTAACTCCAACCCTAACAAATATGAAATATTTCTTGTTGTTTCTATAAACGTTTGATACATGCATCTAAACTACATTTATTTGTTGCATACACTTATTTAAAGGTGGATTAATTTTTTTATAATTTATCTCTACAAATTGGATAACTTTATGCTTGATGAATGCTTACTTTTCATGCTAAATTGCAATTGGATAACTTTATGCTTGATGAATGCTTACTTTTCATGCTAAATTGCTACATTTTTTAGCACTTTATATTGTTGTTGTTGCAAAATACTTATTGTTGTCATAAGTTTGGCTTACTGCCTGTGATTTTCAAAACCCAAGTGAATTTAAATTGTTTGGTGTTTAGAGAGGTCATTATTTCTTTCTTTATCTTGGTAAGTGTATATATATGTTGCAAATTATTTCTTGTTCCAAGCAGGTACAACAATCACCTTACAATCTATTTTTCCTTCCTATACCTAGACCAACTAACTAGTGATTAAGATAGGGGATGGTAGGCCTGGATATTAAAATTTCTATTTGATACCTTACTTTCACTAGGGAATCCTCCCTTGTGGTGGACCTCCTCCATCACTAAAATGAGGGAAGATTCTACTTAGGTGATAGTGGTAGTTTCTTCCATAGTTATGCAATATTTGGAGATCTTCTGGTGGGATTTGCACAAGTAAAAATTTCATGATAACAATACCCATCTAAATAGAATCCTCGTGTTAATATAATTTTCATGGTATCACTTTCGATTAATTCCTTTTGGTGCTCCCTCTCACCCCACTGCTAGACAACCATCTCAACAAACCTACAACACAGTCTTGATATCCTTTGTATCGCTCTCTAGTAGCATTTTTTATGGGCCCACATTTATACATATATCAATGATGAAAATATAGACACAAATTGTCCTCCTTGGAAACTTAGTGTGATCAGTTGCATCATAAAATATACCACAACCACTCCTCTACCTAGGAAGCTCTTGTTGGCAACAATGACAATATTTCCAAAATGGATTCACTCGAAGGCCAACTATCCAAATTTATGGAAATGAAAATTCAATCTATGAATTATCCTTGAAAATATCATCCATCCCAAAATGAAGTAGTTTATTTATCCAATTTCATGAGGCCCTCACTCTACCCAACTTGTTTGTGACCCTATGACTCAAATGTGGCATCGACTCCCTAAAGTGGATCTCAAAACATTTGATGGATCTAAACCCATAGTGTTACACAATTTTTTTTCACAACTAATGATGTCCACTTATCCTTTATCATCCGGAGCACACAAGCTATGATTAATGAAGAAGAAACTTACTTTGAGAGAAAGGAAGCATGAAAAAAGGGTTATACATGTTGTTATGGCATTTAAATACTTAATTTAAGAGAGTGTCACAACTTGCATCCTTGTAGTATGTGACACCCTCAAGTGTCGCATGTTGAACCACTGCAAGGTGTGACAATGTCTTAGGTTTCTTCACTATAGGGTGCGACACTATTTAAAAGGGGAGAAAGAGATGGATTTCGAGAATATTCTAGAAGAGAAGCTTCGAGATGAGGTGTTCTCATGGATTTCGAGAATATTCTAGAAGAGAAGCTTCGAGATGAGGTGTTCTCCAATTGGTTTGAATCTAACTCGTACTCTTGATATTGGGGGATCCTAACCCCTTATCCTAACCTCCTCACCCTTGTCCTCTTCATTCTGTAAAATTAGGAGGATTCTCTCATGAGGAAATGCTAATAGTTAATAGAAAATAGTGAATGATCGATAACTTTGCTTCTGGTTTGTCATTGGAGGATTGTTAGTAATTCTTTGGATTTGAGGAATTCGATATTATCTTAAGAATTCAGTTGACGGTGATGGTTTTCAGGGATGCATTGTGGGTGTTGGAGTAGTGAGCTTGTTGGAAGGAGATTCAAAACATCAAGGTGACTTTGGTTGTAATCTCTTTTCATTTATCATTAATACAATAACATAGTTTCTTTCCCACAAAGGTTGTCTTTATTTGATTATCTTTATATAGTTTCTTTCCCACAAAGGTTGTCTTTATTTGATTATCTTTGTTGCATCTCTCCTTTACCAATTTCATAGGTTACATCAAATTATATTTGTTTATTTCACCTCTGTTGGCTTGTGTCTCTTGCAGGTTCTCATACATAAGTCTCGCGACAAAGAAATTGGAATATACAATTAGCGAGGACAACCTTTTATTACAAGGTATGGATACTTTTCTAATTGATAATTTGATTATGTTAACTTAAAGAAAGTTCTATATTCTGTCTGTTTTGTTCTAGTCTTGGTTTCCGAGTCTAGGGAGGTCATGAGTCTGTGTCTGCATAGAATGATTTTTCTGGTAACACATAGGTTAGGACACTTAAATGGAACATTATTTTTCCTTGCATGGAAGAAAATATGACTTAATTAAACTTCATTTGGGTGTCTTATATTTACACCCTAAATATTTCTAATGGTGGAAATGGAATAATAATTCCCACTAGGGTTACATTGCTTGGGAACAATTTCTCTCATACTTCTATGAATGCTTTGAAACTGACACTCATTATTTGGGATGACTAACCAATATTAAACAATCTAGTGCATTCAAAGTGTTCATCTCTACTTTTTTAGAAACTCCCCATTCTCAACAAAGGCATGTCCGACACTTTTTTTCTAAGAATTATTTATCAGTGGTATAAAAGAAGAGATCTGCCGGAAATTCTTAATGGATATTCCTATTAGTTTCTTGGAATCCTTTCAAACATCTTGGGAACCCCAAAATTTTGTAAATTATTAAGTTGAAAATACATCATTTATTCCACATCCCCATCCCACTATCTTCCCCCCTCCAATCCCTCATTTTCCTCCCCACCCCTCAAGGTCTGCAAGTCAACCTATGCTGAGATTGTGGAGGGCCAAATTAAAGGTCCATGCTACAAACTATGATGATAAATATTTTCCTCGGCATAAATTTAAAGAGAAAAAGTATTATGTAATTTTAAGAGGATATTTAATATGATGAAGCTAAAGTTATGCCTCTAGATACTCTTCCTCCACCTATTGATGACATTCCCCCATTTTCTCCACAAGATGTGTAACCATATATCTACGTACATGCCTTAATGGGTGTTTCTACCTCCCAAACCATCAAATTGGTTCTCTACATCAATAATCACAAAGTCATTATCTTAATTGATACTGTTAGCACCCATAACTTCATCCAATGACTTGTAGACTGAGAAAAACACTCGTATATCCATTATATGAATAACTTATAGATCATGATTGATAATGGATGTTCCATGAAATGTGTTGGTCATTGTTAAAATGTTCATCTTTAAATGCATACTTATTCCTTTAAAACACACACATTTTCTATTGAATTCGGTGGTTGTGACATTGCCTTGGGTGTTGAAAGGTTAATGTCATCAGGTCCCAATAAGAGGGGCATCGTTACATGTTGAAAGCAATAATATCCAATTCTATAGATATCATCATCTCTCCCCATTTGGAAAAGCTTCTTAAAAAGGGCAATTAAGGTATTGTGGCTCAATTCAATTCCATTAAATACTTTTAGATACCTACTCGACCCAAACATCTTGGCATGTAGTTAGTATTGGGTAAACATCACTCTTCCTTTAAAACACCAGAAGGATACCACCGTCTAGAGGTGAGAATTACCATTCTATTCCACCCCTACCATGTATCCTCCCATCGAATGTATTCCCATATTGCCATTTGTTTAGCCAAAAATATGAAATTGAAAAGATCATTTAGGAGTTGCTAGTTGTTGGTTTCATATACCCTAGTACCATCCATTGTTATTTATTAGTATTCATGGTAATTAAAAAATAATGGAATTGAAATGTGTCCTAACTTTTGAGCTCTCAACACAATAACAATCAAGGATAAGTTCCCCATTCAATTCATTGAAACCTTTTAGATGAGCTCAAAGGTGCTTAATTCTTCACCAAACTTGATCTCCACTTAGTATATCACCAATCTCACATAAAAGAGACAAATATTCCCAAGACTTATTTTTTCACTCATACATGCCACTCTAGGTTCTTGGTGATGCCGTTTGGTCTCTACAATGAACCTTCTACCTTCCAAATTCTCATGAACAAAATATTCCAACCCTTTTTGTGTCATTTTTTCCTCGTAATTTTGAATGACATCTTGATCTAAAATAAAACTTGGTATTCCTATTTCACCCATGTGTATTAGGTCTTGAAATTTATTGTTAATCACCACCTCTTCCTCAATAGGTCCAAATGTGCCTTTGGGGTATTTGAAGTGGAAAATTTGGGCCATATTGTTAGTGTTGATGGTGTACATGTGGATCCAAAGAAAAATGAAGTGATGAAGGATTGAAACCATCCTAAAACTATTAACTTGTTAAAACTCAAGGATTGGCCCCATCACAAAACTATTAAAATCATAAGAAGATTTCTTGGTCTCACTAGTTACTACCAAGTATTCATTAGGTACTATGGTAATATTATATCTCCCCTCACAACCTTGCATAAAAAAATGCTTCCAGTTGAAATGAAGCTACATAACATACTTAATTGTAGGATTTGAAGAATTTTATGTGTACAACCATAGTACCTCGTCAGCCAAAATTCACTAGGACCTTTATCCTAATGTGATGCCTTTAGTAAAGGAATTATAGTGTTACTCATGCAAGAGGGACACTGATTGTCCTTTACTAGAAAAAAAATCTATGAGAGGCAATTGGGAAAATCAACTTATGCAAAATATGTTTTAATACATGTTGTGGATATTTTTCATGCATATGCACTCGAGAAACATTTCTAGATTAGAAAAAATAGTCACAACCTAAAATACTTCCTAGATTAAAGGATTTCATCCCTTGGAGAGAAGTATAAATGGGTCATCAAAATATTGCGATATGACTATGGGATAATTTATAAGAATCCTGGGAAGGAGAATGTGATAGAAGATACTCTCTCTCTCTCTCTAAGGTATTATGGGGATAGTTAGCTCTTTTCACTCCCCTTCATAGTATTTTTCTTGTTAAATAACATTGACAAAGAATAGTTAACATATCTCAAGACCCCTCTCTTGATACAACAACCCCAAATGGAACCCAATGCATATCAAGGATAAACTTGTATAAATGAAGATATTCATGATAAATGGAATCTTTGGTTTAACAAGAAGTCAACATTTAAATCAATGGTTTTATTTGAACTCCATTCCCCTCCAATAACATGTCATTTAGGTTTTCATAAAAGTTATGAAAGGATCAAACGTTCATTTTTTTGGGAAGGAATGAAGAAGTAAATACACAAATTTATGGTAGAATGTGTCCTTTCCTAATGAAAGAAGGAGAAATAGCTAAACCTTTATGTGAATAATGACCTTTACCATTTCCTCCAGTTGTATAGACATACATTTCTATGGAATTCATTGTAGGCTTACCCAAATATAGAAATAAATCCATCATCATGGTTGTGGTTGATTTTATATCCAAATATTCTCTTTTTTATGGTCTACAAGACCCTTTTAAATCCTCCATGATCTCTCAAGTATTCAATGATAATATCGTTAAACTCCATGGTATGCCACAATCTATTGTGATGAACTTTGACACCACTTTCACTAGAAATTTTTGGAAAGAGTTGTTTCGACTGTAAGGAACTCAATTGAATATTATCAAAACCTATAACGCATGGACTAGTGGTAAAATTGAGGTTGCTAATAAGTGTTTGGAACCATATTTAAGGTGATTTTATTCATAACAACAATCCAAATGGGTTCATTGGTTACCTCTAGTAGAATGGTGGTACCATACAACTTATCATCATCCCACTCAAATGAATTCCTTTGATGTTGTCGATGGAAAACAACCCACATAATTATTGTCCTAGTTAACTGGAGTAGCTAAGATGTAGGAGGTAGAGAAAACCATTTCATCTCAGGCCAAAAATTTCTACACTCTTAAGGATGATCTAGTCACGGATTAGAAAAGGATGAAGTAGTAGTCTAATAAACATCATTTTGAAGAATGGAATCAAGTTTTCATTAATATTAATTTTTATAAGTAGACCTCCCTCAAATAAAACTACCATTATAATATTTATCCCATGTTTTATGTCCCCTACAAGATCCTCAAATGTATTTGACCAGTGGATTACAAATTGAACTTGTAAGACACTCTAAAATTCATCTAATCTTCATGTATAATACTAAAAGAAAGTACTCAAATGTAATTTCCACAATGTGATGAAAAAGGTTCCATTTGGTTGCAGCCAAGGATCATCCTCGAAAAAAGAGAGCATCATATTTTCCAATGAACTATCCAAGAGGTTATAATATAGTGGATGAATAAAAAATCAAAGGATACCACATGTGCACCAACGAATATCCTTCAACAATTCCCAAATCTCTAGACATAAGGAAAATGATACTTTTTAAGGGGGATGGACTGTTAGGGTCCTACCCTAAATCCAAACATATAAATATAGGTTTATACACATGAAGGCCATATATACTAAATAAGGCCCATGTATTAGTGTGAAATCAATAATTGTAAGAAGGTTTACTAGAGGTTTCACCTACTAGAAAGTTCATTCTCTGGAATGTTCCTAGGATGTAGATACAAATCTATAATAAAGTAGAATCAATGTATTGATATGTTTGGTGGAGCATATTGTAATTAGATCTTTTCTCAATTGGAGGTTTCCCCCTCGACGAGGAAAATGAACATTACTCTCATAAATTAAGGTATAATATTTTACAGTATTCTATTTTTTAATTTTCTATTGTGGTTTCAATATATCATTTCTACAATAAATCTAGGTGAAATATATTATTCTTGGTTTGCATATTCTAGTTTACTAATAATTAATAGTAGAGATTGATTATAACATAACTATGGTTCACATTGCTTTACCATGATTGAATTAGTTTTGTTATGGGTGATTATGGTTAGCTCCAGTTGAAATTGATTGACTTGAGTTTAGTTGCAATCACTTTAGTCATCTATGATTAATTTTAAATTACTTTAGTTGACCTTATTTATTTATGGTTGACTTTGATTGACTATGAATAATTATGGCAGTTAATGAATGGTTGTGATTATGTATGGTTGAATTTGGATTATTATTGTTGATCTTCAATTACTTTGATTTAATCTAATTATTTATAATTGATGCTGGTTTGTTATGGTTGATTGTGGTTGACGATGATTGAATTTGGTTGAATATAGTGTTACAACCTTATTTTACACCCTAGAGTCTCATGGGGGAATGATTGATGATGGCTTGTTTGAGATGCACTCTTCTTCCCCAGTTGACTATAGTATTACAACCTTATTTTCTACCCTAGAGTCTCATGGGGGACTTATTGATGATGACATGTTGGGAAACACTCTTCTTCCCTAGATCGGATAAGTCCAAGAAATATTTAGTTTTTCGTTAAGATAATGTTGAAATTTCATAAGGAACATAAGGACACTATTGTGACTATCTCATTTCCAAATGAGCATATTTTCCTTATTGTTGCGCCTCTTTTGTCACCTAAATGAGAAAAACAAAGGTGCTCACAAGCTTAGTTGGGTTAGCTAAGCAAGACAGCTGTAAAGGAAAGGGTTAGAGAAAGAAATATAAAAGAACAAACTAAGAAATAAAAGAACAACTAAACTATTGAGCATAAGGACATAAGGACAAAAAACCAATAAGATTCCTGTCACCAATGGCAAGGATTATATTAGTGAAAGAAAACACCAAGAAGAGAGAGGACTATGGGTCCCTTTTTCCTCAAGGGAGGGCTCTTGGACCCCCACAACTAAGCTCTTCTTACAACTTTGAATGAAATGGTGAAAGAATCCCAAGCTAATCCACTCAAGAGATGAGATGGATTGCCCAATGTAATGGTGCTAGTATACTCTTGATGAGAATA
>CBVK0103424213.1:160-13493 GCA_900067695.1 Picea abies | reverse complement strand
CAAGCCCTGACTCAAGCTCTTGGACCTTTCCTACAAACCGTGCGATAACAAGACTCATAAGCACATGGTGACCACTTTCCAAGGTACCCAAATCCCAACACTTCCTCTTATTGAGGAAAGTGCTCGTCACCACCAATATCATCCCTATAGTGGACATGGTTGCGTCCTGGCATATACTCAGTGAGTATGGTTGTACCCTGATCACTGAAAGTGGACTCTGTCACAGATCTGTTCAATTTGTATGATCTATTAATGGAATTGACTCTTCATCTATCCAAGATCACCTAGATCTCGGTCATCGCACCAAGATCTCCACCTTGGCCTCCCACCAAGGATTTCCAACTACTCTTGGTATCTCACCAAGAGTCACGCTCTTGGTATCTCACCAAGAGTCTCCCCCTCTTGGTTTCTCACCAAGAGTCATCAACTTGGCCTCTCGCCAAGTAACTTCCACCTGAAGTGGATCTAGAACCTGATCTGCCTGTCTCAGAAGCTAAGTGAGGCTCAAGCCTCCGTGGTGCCCTGCTGCTCCTCATCAACCTTTGATGCACTGAAGCTGTAGCACCAACTCTTTGTCTGCTCGGCTGCTCTGAAACTGAAGCTATATTGGGTGGACCAGTCACCCACTTTGAAGATGTCCAGGGACACAGAGTCTCATCTCCCTCTGAATCACTGCTGTGAGTCAATCGGTCCTCATCAACTTTGTCTCCCCATCTAGTGCTGGATGGTGTAATAGCAGACAAGGTAGTCACGAATGCACACTCTCTCGCAAACTGATCACTGAACTCTATCTCCTCTGCTGTCGCTGCTGACACATCTTGCTGCTTCTTCTTCTTCTTGGGACAATGTCCTGCATAGTGACCCATCTCTCCACAAGCAAAGCATCTCACTGTGCTCATGTCTCTCCTCTACCCATTGCTGCTGCTGCTCTCTCCTCCCTGTGGTGTGTCCCCAAACTTGGGACCCTGCCGACCTCCCCGACCGGTCTTCTTCTTGCCCTTTGTCCAAAGAGCAAGGTCCTCATCACCCGGAATTGACTGCTGCTGCTGTCCAGAAGCCTCGGCTGCAAGCCTAATCTCCTCCTGGACAAAGTCATCCCACATCCTCTCCCATGTAGGCATAACCTCCCTGGCAACAATGCCGCGTACAAATGGACCCCATGGTTTGGTGAAGCTATTCATAGCTGTCCTCACCAAAGAGTTAGGGTTCACCACCTCTTCGATGGCTCCAAGCTCGTCTCTGATCTAGGTATATCTACCAAGGAATGAAGTAACCAACTCATCCTCGAGCATGCGAATGCTCCTCTGTCGATCATGAAGAACCAACTTCCGGTTCTCATTAGAGCTCTCGTACAACTTGCATAGAGATGCCCACATCTCGTATGCATGAGTCTTCCCAGTCGAGTGGGGAATAATTTGATCTCTCACAGCATCACAAATGATCCTCTTTGCCTTGTTGTTCCTTTTCTTGAACTCTGCCACCAATATGGGAGCAGTGACAGGAATGACCGGAACGACTGCCTCGACTATGTCCCATAGCTCGAGGTCCTCTAAGACAAAGACCATCCTCGCCTTCCAAGATGACCAATTGCTAGCCCCGGCTAGCCTGTCCTTCACACGCATCTGAGATACTAACATGTCTGTCAACTACGCTCACTCTGATGCTTCAAATGCAAAGGAATGTTGCCTCACTCCTATCAACACAGGTGTGAAAAAAGGCAAGCGAAACCCCGACCTCACTCCTAGTCAATGGGTGTGAAAAGAGGTCGTACACTACAACCTCACTCCTGTCGACACGTGTGAAAAGAGGCTGTCCACAAGTGTCAAAAATCAGCCCAACAAATCTGCCCACAACTGTCCACAAACATTGTCAACTAGCTGTCCAAAATCTGCCCTGAGTTGTCCAACTGACACTGAATGTGAGGTACCTTCAGATCTGAAGTTTACTCACTGTTTTGGACTGAAAACTTGCTGTCCAAAACAACAAACAAATCTGATATAAAAACTCACAAAACTGCCCACAAAAGTGCTCCAAAATCAGCAAGTCTAAGCCACCTTTGGCTCTGATACCATGTAGATTTTCTGAGGTCCTATGAGGCTGCCACCTAAGGTCTGTCCTTGACCTTAGTATGGCTCTAAGTTTCAACTGTGTGGCTGTCTTTTCTTGCTGTTTTAGGACAGCAAACAGTCACCCAACTTTCTGCTCAATGTTTTGATGGTTAAGTGCTCTTTTAAGGTGCCCTTGCAAGTGTTTTCTTTACTCAATGTTAGCACATGCAATATAACTTAAAACACAGAACACTACCTCTAGATCTTTGAACTTAAAATGCTGATCTACACTTCTAAGCATGCATAAATTTGACACAAGTATTTTTGGTCAACATGACCTTGGATAAAAACCCCCCGGGGAAAACCAGTTTGGGATAAATGTCTATATAATGGGGAAATAGATGGTGGAATACAACAAGTACAAAATATAGATGAACTTGTTACAATAGCAACTTGTCTCAAGCTGAAGTACAAGTCCAAACCAAGCAAGAGTGCCCCTCATAAATGCTGCCAAATCCACGAAACTCCTGTAGATGCCAACTGGAAGCTCTAATCTGGAAACCCCTCCACAGTAATCAAGCACTAATGAGTAGCCTCCCTCTGAAATAGACCTCACTGCAATCTGACAGGTGAAAGTGCTCCCCACTGATGATGCGCCCTCCTCAGATCTGAAAGCTCCCCACTAAATAACTGAGGCTAATAGCTGAATGCCTCCCTCCATGAAAGCATGCACCCAAGCTCTAGCCTCCTCATGCAACTAACCTCATCTCAAGGCTCCCTCTCTTCCTCTCCAAGTGAGCATAACAAGGAGAAATGCGTGCCTCCTCTAGCAAATGCGCCCCTACTCCATGTAGCATGCACCCTCCAAGGAAAGATGGCTAAACCTCCATGGATGACCTCTCCATGCAAGCTCAACCCAAGCAATGCTTTCTCCTCAAGCCAACAAGGGTTTCTACGCAAACCCTCATCAAGTGCACCCTCCTCTCCTTGAGAAATGCGCCCCTCCTCTTCTCCAAAACTCATAAGTGAAGAATGAATCTCAATGATGCACTATACCCTCCTTTAGCCTCCTTTTGCCAAGCCCTAAAATATCAATGGCCTAGATCCAATCTAGCCAAGTCTAATCACTGGGTGAGATCTCATCCAAAAATCTCGCTAAGGAAACCCACTTTCCTTAGTTGCTTTATGTCTATTAATTCACCCATATTGTGAATTAATTGTCACTTTAATGCTTAAGTGACATATTTCACTTTTGACTTGAATCTCCTAAGTCAAAGTGAAATTAGAATCATAAAGTAAAGTGCAAGGGTAATAGTCTTCCTCCTTTGTGCTTAGAGACTCATAAGCACATGTGGACCACTTTCCAAGGTACCCAAATCCCAACAACACGTGCCACTTGACAAAAGTTAAAAACCTAAAAATAAAACCTCGAGATGCTTCGCCCAGGGATCCCCGAGAAAACAATAAAAGGCTTCTCAGCAAGAAACAAGAGGGACCTGTAAAAATAATAAAACAAGACCTGATCAGAGGATAGTGGGTCTCATCACGAGCCAACCTATTAGGTCCATGGGTACCTAGTAGTGTGACATTACCACCAGCTGGTTACCACGCCAGGGTGGTGACTCTTGGTTGCATGGCCAAGGGAAAGGGGGTCTCATCACAAGCCAACCTTCTCATTTCTGTGAAAGTACTTGTGGGTAACGCTGTCACCACTGGTCACCATGCCAGGGCGGTGTCCCCTGATTAGCCTCTTGAAGAAAAAAGCGAATTAAAAATAAAAGAATAAAAGGAAAGAATAAAGGCATTGGCTTGGAAAGATTTGCATCCAGGACAGGTGCAGCTCGCCTTCTACAAAGGCATCCACAGGTAAAGCTTTGAATCCTCTGCCCTCATTGCACCCACTTGTTTGGACATCCCTTGACCACATCACCCACTTGCATGGCTTAGATGAGGTCTCTTCCAGAAACTCTCCTTTTCCAGTGGACACTAGCCCAATAGGACGCCCTACCATTTTCTCCAAATGTGTATTGCAGGCTTGTGTAATGTCTTTGATCTTTGATTGATGTATTAGGGCTTTCATGCACATGTTTAATAATATTGATGATGAGATGTGATTGACATTGCTATGATCCCTGTGATTGATGAGCCCATGGAGGGCATAGCTGTTGATGTGCAGGATCATGCCCGACGGACAGGTACCATTTAGACCGGTACACATGGGGAGATGATCAATTCGAACCTCCATGGGGCTGAAGAGCCCATCAGATGGATGTTGAGACCCCATCAGGGGGCAGAGACAGGACAGAGATGGATCAGGGGCTTTGCACCGAAGAAGAGGAGGACGTTCCACTAGAGGCACCCTGGCAGAGCTTGACCTAAGGGGGTTGTGCCCTTTTCAGTGGAACGTTGGCCTTGGAAGGCCTAGGACGTCACCCATGAGGTCCATGATGTCATCCCTGCTTCATGGACGTTTTGGCAGATGAATAGGGCAGTTTGGCACGTGTGGCAGCTTGGAGAAGCCCAAGGGGGGCTAACATTTTGCTGTTGGAGGTTGCATTTTCCCTAGAAGGGGCTAACGTCACCCTAGAAAGGGGATGACATCCTTCTTTTGCTTGATTAGGATTTTAATTTGTCATTTAATGTAAAACAATATGATTTCTAATATTTTGGCCTTGTTCGCCTTTTTATGACCTAAAAGTAAAATTAGGTCATTGATACAGTATATATTGAGAGTTTTTACTCTCATTTTTTGGATGATCTCTGACTCACTCATTAGTGAGGTCTAAAATTTGCGCCCTCTCGAGTTATTGGCTGAAATTGTGAGGCACACTTGTTGAAGGAAGGCATTTTTGGATTTGTATTGGCATTTCTTGGCATTTTCTTGATGGAAGGTGTTACAATTAGGGTTTGCTATGATGTTTCTTGGTTTGCATTTTCTTAATTGAATGATTGTATTGTTATTTCTTGCATTTAATGTTATAAATTTGCTGCATAAACCCTAGGTGACAAGCACACATCATTGGTTCTTGTCTCATGTCCCTGTCAAGACTTTTTGCCATTATTTGAAGAGAGAAAGAACCTAGCCGTAGCTACACTCTTATCTACCTCTTCTTTGCTAGCCGTTTTATTTTCTGAGCTAAGAAGGAGAAGACGTCTCAAGGCCTAGTCCCCCTACACCTTGAAGAGTCGTTTTTCCCCTAGGGTTTGAAGGTAAAGCCTTGCCAGAGCAACACATTGCCTTCTAAACCCTCTTGTCTTAGTTTTATGCTATTTTCTCAGCTAGTCGTCATTGCTATTGAGTCAAGGAAGGAGGAGAGAGCACCGAGGCCTAGTTTCCCTACACCAAGGTGAGCCTCTCTCCCCTAGGGTTTTGATTTTGAGGCCTTGCCCCAGCAACACCTCAAAGCTTCACCTTCTAGTCCTTAGTTGTACTATCTTTTGATGTTTTAGCTCCTGCCTCCTCTACTTTTGACTCCATTAATTCTAAGGCACTGATCTAAAGACCTCTTGACTTGAGTAAACTTGATCACAAAACCACTCTCAATACTTTGAATGAAACCCTAACTACTCTAACCCTAGCTTAAGACTAATCCTACTAACTAAGTGCTGCCGTCATCTCTTGCTATTAACACCCTTGTGCAACTAATCGTTCCATTTATGAGCAATTGTATGGTTATTTTAAGACATTGTTTAATGAAGTGTTGATTGGTTACATTGAATGCCACATTTTCCTGATATTTATTGAAGAAGTGACATTATATATCATTGCTACTTTTATAAACATTGACTTTGTCAATATTTATTATTCAATTGTTTATATATCAGATAGTCATTGATTTATATGAAGTACTAACCAAGCAAGCAAGCTTGCACATGCAGTTTTATTGTTTCTTTGTCCTCGGGTAGGGATACTTCTTGGGTATACTTCCGATTATCTTTTTGGGGCTATAAGCCGGACTTTCTGATCAGGTGGTGACTTGTGAGAGGGATTACTATCATTTTGCACTGCTAAAGCCTTTGCCCTTCTCAAAACCTCAAGTTACCGGGGACATCTCCCCTGGGCTTTACCTCCCTAAATAGAAAGAACCTTCCCATCGAGGTGACAGTGGGTGGGATTGGTTCCAGTTACACCAGTTTGCCTCTCCAATCTCTAGCCTTTTATCCTTGCTACAAACTATGCGATAACAAACCTCTCCCATGTCGTGTCATGGGAAGTTTTCTCTGTGGTCAACGTTTATATGCCGAATAATCCTCATGAGAAGCTTCAATGTTGGGCCATGTTTCTTGTCCTTCAACACTACTCTCCAATTTAAAGAAAAAAGGGGAGGTAGTATGGTTCGTGACCCTTCGAGGAAGCATCTAGAAGACTTGATCTCCTCCCTGGATCTCTCTGACATCAAACCCAAGAAAACCATGTATACTTTGTCTAACCTAGGAGCGGAGCAAGGCCACATTACAGTGCGTCTTGACAGATTTCTGGTAAGCAAGTCTTATCTTGAGGATAATTTATTCCGTTTGTCGTTCATTTTTCCTTGTGATGGCTCTGATCATAGGCCTATCTCCCTGATTCTCTCTGAGCTGGAGGACTTGGGACTGATCCCTTTTCGCTTCAATCCTCTATGGGCATAAGACCCCTCCTTCTTAGATGTCATCTCTTCCACGTGGCCTTGTTGGATCACGGGTTCCCCTGTAGTCATTTGGGAACAAAATTTAAAAAGAACAAAGCAATCAATAAAAGGAATGGATTAAAAATGCCTATAAATCCCCCACTCTTTGAATAGAATCCCTCCTAAAAGAAGTTGAGTCACTTCAGGAAAAAACCGAAAATGCAACAATAGTAGGAGAGTTGCTCCATGAGGAACAAAAAGCTTTCCAGCAATACCATAGTGCTCTTAGAGTGGAGGAGGAAAACTGGAGGCTGAAGTCAAGAAGCCTGTGGTTAAAAGCAGGTGACAGGAATACAAAATTTTTCCACAATTAGGCTAGAGCCCGGTTATGGAGAAATAATGTAAAAGAAATAGTTACGGAGAATGGGGAGACAGTTTCCTCCTTTGCGCAAATCAAGGAAGCCGCATTCCAACATTTCTTCAATTTGTACTCAGAGTCGCCCATATGCCATCATGAAGATTTTGCTGAGCTGCTCAAACACATCCCCCAAGCCATCTCTCAGCAAGCTAACGACTCACTTTCAGAGGTGGTCCAAGAATCTGAAACCTTCAATGCTATTCAACAAATGGAATTTGATAAAGCTCCAGGTCCTGATGGTTTTTCAACACATTTTTACAAACTCCGCGGGAACATAATCAAATTCTATTTGGTTTGCATGGTTAGATATGTTTAGAGATCAGCCCGCATGGGAGGCAGTGCCAACTCATCCTTTCTGGCTCTTGTCCCCAAAGAGGTAAGCCCTTCCTCCTTCAGTAGATTTAGACCCATTTCTCTTTGTAACGTGTCTTATAAGATCATATCCAAAGTCATCGCTAATAGAATCTAACCCCTCTTACCCAAGCTCATCTCCCCCACCCAAGGAGGTTTCGTGGAGAAACGCCAAGTCATTGATAACATCATCCTTGTTCAAGAGGCTATCCACTCAAGCAAAACTAGAAAGGAAAAAGTAACGATAGTAAAACTCGACATGGCCAATGTCTTTGATAGAGTGAAGCATAGATTTCTTCTGGCTGTCTTGAAAAAATTTGGCTTTGATCTCTCCTTTCTAAACTGGGTAGTAGCCTTTTTCTCCTCTCCTTGGATTGCCCCTCTTGTCAAAGGTCGCCCTAGCCCTTTTTTTTTTAGCCTCTCGAGGTCTTTGTCAAGGTTGCCCTCTCTCCCCAATTCTTTACATTCTTATGGCAGAGGCACTCAACGAAACCTTGGAACATGCAAGGAGGCAAAGATCCATCCCTAGTATAAAAATTATAAGAGGAACTAAAAGGCTTAACCACTCCCAATTTGTAGATGACACCCTCCTCATTAGTGCTACCTCTACCATCCTAGCCTTAAGATTCAAAAGGATTCTGGATTTGTTTACAAAAGCTTCAGGAAGTCTGATAAACAATGCTAAAAGTCACCTTTACACTTGGAATATTAGCTCCAACCTAGCCAAAGCAATTGCCAACATATTTAACTTCCCTTATGAGGAGAAATGGTAGTCTTTTAAATACATGGGAATACCTATAAGCCTGAGAACCTTACCTTCAGCCTCTTGGCAACCCATTCTAGACAAAATCAAATCCAAATTTTCTCAATGGGGAGTTCATTGGTTAAACTCAGCTGGTAGGATCGTGCTCATAAATTATGTCCTCAATGCTCTTACCCTCTATCAATTTTCTATGTTGTTAGCCCCTGCCTCATTTTGTCATGCTTTTTCTCGGGAGATCCGTCGTTTCCTTTGGCGAGTTGGGAAATCTAACTCTAAACGTTTCCACTTGGTTAACTGGAATACTGTCTGTGCTCCTAAATCTCATGGAGGCCTTGGAATTTGAGATCCTTTCGTCATGAAAAAAGCTCTTGGAGCAAAAATTCTTTGGAGATTGATCTCTGGGCGGAAAGTACTATAAAAATCCATTCTAAACCAAAAATATTTCCCTGGTCCCTGCATGAGATGTCTTGACAGCCCCCCCCATCCTTGGCTTGCTCTCAAATTTGGCGCCTTCTTAAAGTCTCCCTCCCTCTCCTTTCCTAAAATCTATCTTGGTCCCCTAACAATAGAAAGCACATAAAAATCTGGCAAGACAGTATTGTTATCACTCAATTTGTACTTATTCCAAGGGAAAAGGTTAAAGTAAGGAAAATTGGCGTAATAAGAGGTGATCCTATCACTATCACTTCAACATAATACCTCTTTCTATTTAGGGTTGAGGGCCCAGGGGAGACGTCCCCGGTGACATGGGGGTTTGAGAAGGCAAAGGTTAAAGTGTCTATAAAAGTATCCCCTCTCACAAGTCACATTGATCAGAAATTCCCAAGATTTTAACCAATGAAATAATGAAGTGCTTAGATGTACTTGCCCAAAACAAAGCAACAAGAAAATATATCTTTTGCAAGTACAACTTGCTGTTAGTACTTCATAAAACCATGGACTTATCAATAAAAGCAATAGTTGATGTATGATGAAGCAAACAGAATTTTATAACAACAATGTTTATAAGATAACAGCTTCACAATAAATGCCTTAAAATGACTTCACAATGACCAAGAATAATCACTCAATAATAACAAAGTACTAGCTTTTGTCAGAAGCTCATTAGGCAGTGTATAAATCAACTTTTCAATTGCTTTTAGGTGCTTTTAGTGTTGCAATAGATGGTTGTAGCTTACTTTTGTAACAACAACAAGTAGGTTAGTAGATTAGTCTATTCTAGGGTTAGGAAGTGTTAGTAGAGAGCTTAAGGTAAAAGTTTTGAGGGTGGCTTTCATCAATCACTCAATTGTAAGGCTTAGATCAATGCTTTTAGGGTAAATGGAGTCTCTTTTAGCAGCGACAATCTTGAAGGAACAAATTGATAATAAGAGAGCTAGAGACAAGAAGGTTAATGATTGAAGTGTTGGTAGCCCAAGGCTTCAATCACTAAACCTTATGGGGAAAATGGCCACTAGGAAGTAGGTAACCCTAGGCCCTAGTGGTTTTCCTCCTTCTTTAGCTCAAAGATAAAGTAGATGACAACTAGATAAAGCAAAAGATGCTAGGGTGTTGCAATGGCAAGGCCCTTGGCACAAAGCTTCAATAAAATAGGGTTTCTACCATAATCTAGTAGGTGAAAGTTATTAAGGCAAGAACAATAACATGTGCTTTAGCCTCCTAGGGTTTAAGCTAGCAATTTCATAAACCTAGAATAAATGCAAGATAAATACACCATAACCATTCAATGAAGAAGAATTGTAGAAAATTTACTTACATTCACCAAGAATCATCTAGCGATAGGCCTAGTTGAACACTTCCACCAAGAAAAATGCTAAAACACACCAAAAATAGCCTCCTTCAAGAAGTGTGCACCAAATTTCAGCCAAGAAACCCTAATTAGAGCGCAAATTTCAGACCTCACTTAAGTGTGAGTGAAAGATGATGAAAAATAAGAGTGATTTTTCCCTTATTTATATAGTTACAATGTCCTTTAATTTACAAATTAGGTCAAAAAGGTCGACATGGCCAGTTTACATGTAATATCCAGTTTTTACATAAAAATGACAATTTAAATCCTAAATCAAGCATAATAGGTGACGTCATGTCCCTTTAGGGTGACGTTAGGCCTCTCTCGTGAAACGTTGGCCTCCAGGAGCAAAACGTTAGGCCTCCCAAGGCCTCTGGATCAAGCCACACATGCCACTTGGCACCTAATTGCCTCCAAAGTGTCCATCAAACGCTGGTGACGTCAAGGGTCACAGAGGTGACGTCATGGGCCTTTCAAGGCCAACATCATAGTAGGAGGGCAAGACCCCTCTGGGTCCAGGCCTGCCAGGTTGTCTTTGGTGGAACGTCCTCCTCTCTCTCTGGTGCAAGCCTCTGACCTGTCTTTGCCCCAGGCTGGGGTCTCAACATCCATCAGGTGGGATTTTAGCCCTATGGAGGTCCGAACTAATCATCTCCCCATGTGTACCTATCCGTCGGGTGTGGCCCTGCAACAAGTACTCCCTCCATGGGCTCATAAGTTATAGGGATCATAGCAATGTCAATCACATCCAATAATCAAGTTATCTAAACATGTGCATTGTTATCTCACAGTTTGTAGCTAGGTCAAAAGGCTAAAGGATAGAGGCCAAACTGGCATAACAGGAACCTTCCCCACCCAATGTCACCTCAATGGGGAGGTTCTTTCTATTTAGGGAGGTTAGCCCAGGGGAGACATCTCCAGTAACCTGGGGTTTTGAAAAGGCAAAGATATAAAGGTTAAGGTTAAAGTTCCTCCTCACAGGTTACCACCAAGGTCAGATAGTCCGGCTAATCAGCCAATAAATGAAGTGTATGCCCAAATGAGAACACCTGCCTGGAACAAGACAATAGCAAAAGAATATATGCAGGCTATAATTCAGTGGGTTAGTATTTCATGTAACTATCTGACATCAATATAAGCAATGTGAAACAACAAATATTAATGAGATCAACGTTTTATCAATATAGCAATGAAAAGGTATCAATTCATCAATAACTATTGAGATGATGTAGCTAACAATGTATCTAACCAATCCTTTACTCAATAAATGCTTTCAATCATCATCTAATTGCTTATCATCAAAATTTGCTGCGTCAAGATGGAATAACCGAGTGTGACATCAGCCTAGTTAGGGTTAGCTAGTGAGTTAGGGTTTCAAATTTAAAAGTTTTGAGAGATTGTTTGAGCACGATCACTTCAACGTTGTGGATCTAAGATCAGTGCCTAGGGGTAGATGGAGTCAATTAAGGAGAGGATGCAAAGTTGAAGGAATAAAGGCTAAGGACAAGAGGGAAGGGTTCTAGAGTGTTGCAATGGCAGGGCCCTAGAATCAAAACCCTAGGGGAAAGAGGCTCACTCCGGTGTTGCTTAAGCAAGACCTCGTGCTCTTTTCTCCTTCCTTAGGTCAAACTTGGCAAAACGGCTAGCATAAAAGATAAGCTAAAACAAGAGAGTGGGGTGAGGGAGAGTGTTGCAATGGCAAGGCTCTATCACCAAACCCTAGAGGATGGACGGCCCTAGGTGTAGATAACCTAGGCCTGGGACATCACCTCCTTTTTAACCTTTAAAAAACATAGCTAGCACAAGGGAAAAAGTGAAAAGAGTGTAGCAAAGGCTAGGCTCTTCCTTCCTTCTTCAATGGTTGAATATTTCTCTTTTAGGGGACATGAAACAAGGACCTACTTGTGTGCTTGTCACCTAGGGTTTTAAAATCAGCGAAGTTTTATAAATAAATGTAAGAATATAAACCTACAACCATTCAATTAAGAAGTTTTGCAAGAAAAACACTTACATATCATGAAGAAAAAGCATATGCAAACCCTAGTTGTAAAACTTCCTTCAAGAGAAATGCCAAAAATGCCAAGATAATCCTTCCTCCAACAAGTGCGCCTCACATAAAAGACCAAATACCCAAACTAGGGTGCAAAAATTAGACCTCACAAGAGAGTGAGTTGTGTCGTTGTGTTAAAAATGAGGGAATAACTCCTCAATATATAGTGTATCATGACCTCTAATTAAAATTAGGTCATTAAAAATAACCGACAAGGCTACAAACCAATATCATACTGCTTTTACATTAAACTGTTTTCTAAACCCTAAATGAGCAAAAGATGAGACGTCAAGCCCTCCTGAGGGAGACGTTAGGCCCTTTTGGGGCTAGTCCAGCATCCAGAAGTCAAACGTTAGCCCTTCCTAGGCTCCTCCAAGCTGCCACACGTGCCAGCCGTCCTGTCAAACTGCCACACGCTCAAGGTGACGTCAAGGCCTCCTGGGTGACGTCCTGGTCATAAAAGGGAAACGCTCCATCTGAAAAGGGTCAACCCCCCTGGGCTAGGCTCAGCCAAAGTGTCCTAGATGGAACGCCCTTCTTCTTCTCATGTGCAAGAGCTCAACCAATCACTGTCCTGTCTCTGCCCCTGATGGGGTCTCAGTAACCATCTGATGGGCTCTTCAGCCCCATGGAGGTCTGAACTAATCATCTCCCCATGTGTACCGGTCCAACTGGTACCTGTCCATCGGGCATGGTCCTGCACATCAAAAACTTCACCCTCCATGGGCTCATTAGTCACAGGGATCACAACAATGTCAATCACGTTTCATCATTAATGTTATCAAACACATGCATAAAAACCCTAATATATCATTTAATAGCTCAAAGATATTACAATGACCTACAATACAAAGCCGAAGAAAAAGACAAAATACCCTATTGGGCCAGCATCCATAAGAAAAGGAAAGTCTCCAGAGGGTATCATCCAAGCCATGTAAAACGAGGTGATGTGGTCAAGGGATGTCCAGACATACGGGTAGAGTGAAAGACAGGGATGTCCAGACATACGGGTAGAGTGAAAGACAGGGATGTCCAGACATACGGGTAGAGTGAAAGACAGGGATGTACGATATTACCTGTGGGTGCCTTTGTAGAAGGCGAGCTGTACCTGCCATGGATGCAATTCTTTCCAAGCCCTTTATTGCCTTTATTCTTTCTTTTCTTTATTGTTTTTTCTTATTTATTTCAAGGTCTAACTAGAGGACACTGCCTTGGCGTGGTGACCAGAGCTGACAGTGTTACCCACAAGCACTTTCACAGAGATGATAAGGCTGGCTCGTGATGAGACCCCCTTTCCCTTGGCCATG
>CBVK0103424178.1:0-14331 GCA_900067695.1 Picea abies | reverse complement strand
CACCTACGATGATGTAGAAAAGGGGAAGCGGGGCTACAAGATAACCTCCATCCAAAATGTTGTAGTGTGCCTAGCTTGCCAGTTGATCACTCGTAAGCTTGTCAGGAAGAATAGACCAACATAGGTCATGGGGTTTGTCATTGACTTCGCAGTAAAATGCATTGAAGGGATGAAGATGAACTGGGCAAGCTGCCTCATCAACCAGTTGGAGCAAAATTGTCTCGAAGCACAAGACTAGAGCTACAAGTTTCACTTCAGCTGGTTGATAATTCTCATTGTGTTTATCTCTTGGGAGATGCCGGAAGGAGAAACCTTCCCTGAAGTCAAGCCTTCCGAACCACTAGCCACGAGGTTCACCACCTTCTAGTATTCAAGCAACATGGAAAAACAATGGTAGTCAAATGTGGTGTTCCACACCTATTATTTGCAACTAAAGAGGGCCATTGAATCCTTCCCTCGCATGAAGCTGAATACACTCCATAGGTTCAAGCCACTTGTGAATTTCCACACATATAGGCACTTCATTTACATCACTGCACATGGGGATGAACACAAGGAAGAGCTTCAGTCCTATTACAAACTCACCGAGGAAGATATGGAGGAAGAGCTTCAGTCCTATTACAAACTCACCGAGGAAGATATGGAGGAAATAACCAAGGAATGGCCTGCAGAATTCCTTGTACTAGTCGAATAGACAGAAATCTCCAACCCCGACCTCATCAGAAGTCCTATAGTCACTCGAGAAGAGTATGATGGACCCAGCAATAGAAGGAAGAATAAGAAGGAAGAAGTGGAGGAAATGAACAGTGCATCAAAGGAATCTACACCAGTTTCAGCTGGAGGAGGAGGAGATGATGAAGTAGAACAAGAAGAGGATAAAGGGGAAGAAGAAAAATAGCAACAGGGTGAAGTGACACCGCCTAAGGTTCCCCTTATAGAGACCGATACATCCAATAAAATAAAGGTTTCCCCAAAGAAACCTTCAACACGAAAGAAGGAAGGAGCTAATAAGCCCCAATCACAGACTATGCTTACAATGGATGGCATTTATCTCATCATCGCCACTGTAGTAGACACTTTGGAGGATATTTTGCAGTGTAACGAAGCAAAGAAAGAGACAATGTACAATAGGATTGAGGCAGAGTTGAAAGGGGTATAGAAAGCCCTCTACTCAATATGTGCAGTGTCTACATCCACCCAGTGTCCACTGCGCCATCATCATCTAAAAATTCATCAATGATGAGAATGGGAAACTTATCTCTAATGGTGATCTTGTTTGTCTCTTTATAACCTGGAAACATATGCCATGATCCCTCTTTCTTGAGTACCATTACCATCGGTGCAGAGTAAGGAATTTGTCTAGGTCTAATAATGCCAGCCTCTAATATTTCTTCAACCATGCGCTCAATTTCACTAGGATTGTTTAAAGGAAATATGATAACCCTATGTGGAAGACTTACCCATGTACCTATGGTTTCTCATGGAGAATTGACAGAAGAAGAATTCGAGGTCGTTAAACTTGTTGAGAACATCACCCCCTTTGCACTTTTGCTAGGAAGAACCTTGATTGAGAAATATCAGATCCAAAGGAAAGAAGAAGAGGAAGCTATAGAACAAAAAAAGCAAGAATTAAGGGACTTCATAGCCAAGAAAATAGAGCGATTAAGAGAATAACAAGAGGAAAAGTCGAAGCAACTGAGGACCAGATACCTAGATATTGAAGTTGAAAGAACACAAGAAGGCTTAAATAACCTATCTATGTAGGAGAGAAGAGCACCCAGCCATGAAAAAGTAAGAGAAGAAGTATCACTCTCGAACCCTGTGAAAGACCTTCAACAATGCAAAGTTACTATGCTAGGATCAGATAAGGATAAAAATGGGAAGAGGAACCTAATGTCTCAAATCATAGGAAAGAAGGCCAAAAAGCTCAGTAAGAAGAAAGAAAAGTTAGAAAAATTGTAGGAAGCTCCAGAGAGGACTTCGCAGAGAGAAGGCTTGCAGAACTTGAACCTTGTCGGAATAGCAGAACAATGCTGACTGACACTTCGCCACGATGAAGCAATATGACCGTTGGAGGCATCCTGACCATTAGAACGACACTCTAGAATGGCTAGAAATGAATGACCTGCATAATTCCTTGTACCAGTCGAATAGACAGAACTCTCCGACCCTGACCTCATCGAAAGTCTTGTAGTCACTCGAGAAGAGTATGATGGACCCAACAACAACAAGAAGAAAAAGAAAGAAGAAGTGCAAGAAATAAAAAACACATAAGAGGAAACTATGCCTGATTCACCTGAAGGAGGAGGAGGTGACGAAGTGAACCAAGAAGAGAAAAAGGAAGAAGACAAGCAAGAACAGGGCAAAGTGACACTGCCAAAAGATCCACTTACATAGGTCAAGACATCAAAGAAAATAAAGGTTTCCCCGAAGAAACCTTCAACACGGAAGAAGTCGTAAGCTAATAAGCCCCAGTTACAGACTATGCTCATAGTGGATGATATTGACCTCATCATCATTGATGTAGCAGATACTTCAGAATATATTTTGCAATGAAACGAAGCAAAGAAAGAAAAAATATATGACAGGATCAAGGTGCAGCTGAAAGAGGTACAACAAACCCTCTATTCGAACCGCGCAGTGTCTACTGCACCATTGTCATCAGAAGGTATAGAACTGGGAGATGAGCTTGCCCAAGTACGCAGATTAACAGATGCGATAGAGGCTCGAATTCGTCGTGTACAAGAAGAAAGAACAATCCATAGAGGCTCTAAAGAAAGCAAAGGAGAAATCCTTAGAGTAACATCAGGTTGCGCAGCAAGAGAAAGATGACCTCTAGGCAAAGTTTGCAGAGGACAGAGAGAAAATCCATAAAGAAAAATAATAGTTTCTCGCGGAGCAGATAAGAGTTAAAGAAGAAGTCACTAGAGCACTTCTCTCTATGTCAGGCCTAGCACAGATGGAAGAAGAGACAATGGAGAGCCAAGTGGGGAAGCTCGCTGAATCCATTCAACAGCTTCAAGAAAGAGTAGCAGAACTGGAACTACAAGCAATGCCAAGAACTCCGTAGGAAGTGCAAGATCAGCAGGAAGAAACTGCCAGGAGCGCAGCCGAAAGAATCAAGGCATTGGAATTAGAATGCAAGAAACTTAGTAACCGAAGTGTGCAAACCTATGAGCGCCTTGCAAAAGACTTGGAACTGAGGACATTGGAGTCACAGCTCCAGGAGGCGAAGCAACAAGCAGTGACAGTACAATCACAGTTGAAGCTACTATCAACAGTAAAGAATATGAAAAGGTCACAAGAGGTGCACGTAGTCCAACAACAGGTCAATGCCATCTAGATTAGAGTCATGGAAGTGACCCAAAGGCTCCAACCAGTGTAGGATGAAGCCTACACACTTTTTGAAGAGATAGAAGGACAAGGTGCACAGCTGGAACAAGTGGTGACCATGGTGGAATAACGCTTGGAAGGACCTGTCATTGAGAAAGTCATTTAGGATTTCACCGAGCAGAAGGCTCTGGCGAAGCAACAAGAGGTAGCTCAAGGCCTTTGAAGCATAATTGCCCAGATCAGAGTGACTCAGGACGAGTCACAGGTGAGTGTTGGAGTCCTATTGGCCCTCAACCAAGTTTTGGAGAACCCTGGTCATGTTTGACAATTTTTGGGACTTCGACAAGCTGGTCGAAGACAAAGCGCCCAGGCGAAGAGGAGATCGCGGGATCTCGCCCCCTTTTGGGAGATTTTTGGGTTTAGGTTTTATGTAACGAGTATGGGATGTCGACCCATGGGTTTACCCATGTTTAGTCCCCTTTTTTAATGTATAAATAAGTAGTTAGGCGATGTAAGAAGCAGTCAGGTGTAAGCCGATGGCTAAGTGCTAGAGTAATATAGAAGTAGGATTTGTGCATACTGTGTGTTGAGAACTTGTAGAGCTAAGTGAAAGTGATTAGGCTCTGTGTTGTGCCAAGATCGGGGAAGGAGGATCTGGTGAGGTGCGTGCAGGTGTCCTGTCCTATGCAGAGTTGTCTTTGTGGCTCTGTGTATGTAAGAAGATTGGAAGAAGATAATAAAGTAAAAGAAGAGTTGGTGGATGTAGCCCCACACTGGGGTGAACCACGTATATCCTGTGTTATTGTGCCTTGTGCTATGTTGTTCTTGTGTTTTCTTAGTGAACTGTTATGATAGATAGATCTATGAATGCTTAGTGCTATGATCTGAATGAATTCTAGATCTTCTTTGATGCTATGTGATGAATGATTAGATGTGCTTATATCTTGATGAATACTACGTTGTTTTGTAATTAGGGTTTTAACCTGCGATGTGAATAAGGGTTAAAGACTAATGAATGTTAATTGTTAAGTGATCTGTTAAGTATTGTGATCACAGATCTGTGTCCCAGCTAGATTGTAGACACTTGAGTCCTGCAACCCCCCCTGCTTCTACCTCGGGTGAGATTTCATCTGCTTCGCAGGTGTTGCCAAAAGGGCCGATAGTTAGGGTTTTGTTGGTGCGTTGTTGAATCATTGAACCTTGGGTCCGATAGTTAGGGTTTTGTTGGTGCGTTGTTGAATCATTGAACCTTGGGTCTGCCCCTGTGCTAACAAAGGGATATGAAAGCTAGTAGTTGAATCAACAAGGAAGATAAATGATGAATATGAACTCTATGAATATCAAAATATGTTGGAGAATGAAGTTTGTTACATCCCTGTCAAAACCGATCCATGGTATTATGAGATGAAGTACTATTTGACTCATGGAATAGGCCCAAAATAAATGGAACCAAAAAAGAAACGATATGTTAGGATCAAGTCTTCTCAATGCCACCTTTCCCATGGGATATTATTTAGGAAGAATTATGATGGTGTTTTCCTAAGATATTTGGAAAAGGATGACGTAGAATTTTTTTTATTTGAATTACATGATGGTCCAACTGGAGGACACTTTGGTGGAGATACCACACCACAAAAAATCCTTAGGGAAGGTTACTATTGGCCCACGTTATTCATATATTCACATGCATATGCAAGGAGATGCCAAGAATGTCAAAAGTTAATGGGAAGAGAAGAAAACCTACATTTCCCCTATAACCAGTTTCAATTGAACGCTCATTTCAACAATGGGGTTTGGATGTGATAGGATAGATCAAACCTAACTCTTTGTAGTTGCACAAATACATCCTAACTACAACATATATTTCACCATATGGACTAAAGAGATTCCTCTCAAGGTGGTGAACGAAAATCAGGTGATATATTTCCTGAAATCCTTAATTATAACTAGATTTAGTGTTCCAAAATATTTAGTATTTGACAATGCAAAATATTTCTCTTCATTGAAATTAACTAAATTTTCACTTGAAAATAACATCAATATTAAATATTAAACTAATTACTATCCTCAAGGTAATGGGCTAACTGAATCCGCAAATAAGAACCTGATAAAAATTATGAAAAAGACTATGACAAAACACTAAAGGAATTGGCATATGACCCTCCCTAATATCCTGTGGGCTGACAAAGTAACACCCGGGGATTCCCTAGGAAACTCTCCATTTTTTATGGTATATGGAAAGGAAGTTGTTCTACCCACTCATACTTTTCTACCTTCTCTGAAATTAGCTCAATCCGTTCAAGACAAAGAATGCCCAGTAATGAAACAAAGACTGAACATGCTCCTTAAACTGGAAGAGGAAAGAGAGAAATCTAAAAATAAATTGATACAACATCAAGAATTAATAAAAAGGTTGTTTGAGAAAACATCTGTGGGAAACAAAGAATTTCAAGAAGGTGATCTAGTTCTTAAATGGGATAAATCCAATGAAATGAAAGGAAAACACATTATGTTCCATAAATTGTAGCTAGGCCCATACCAAATCCATGAAAAAGTTAGGTCAGGAACTTTCAGACTTAGAACATTGGAGGGAGACATGGAGGAGCTCCTTGTCAATGGTCAAATTCTTAAACGATACTTCTCCTAATCACTCTTGGTGATGCAGTTTTGTGCATACTAGGTTGCATTACTGTTTGCATTTTCCTTTTGAGTTTTGCAAAGGATTTTAGAATAAAGTTTCTTCAGTTTTTATTTTTTCTATGAATTAGTCTACTCTTTGATTTCAAATAAAGTATTTGTTGACCAATCTTCAGTATCCATAAATATTTTTTGACAAGAGGATTGGGGTTGTGTAACAAAATTAAAGCCAAGTTCCTTTATGAGTAACTCTCAAGTATCTAGAAGTGAGAAAGTTTCCTTGCATTATTATTTAAAAGAAACATAACACACTAGATGGTCAGACTAAATGGGAGTGATTGGTTCAGATCTGTTTGAAGAGAGCCCCAGGTTATTGAAAATAACTACAAATATTACTAATTTGCAGACTGTTTTCATCTATGGGATCACTCTCATACTAAGCTTAGTGGTTTTCAAAAGAATAAAGAAAAGGTGAAAACATGATGTCTTATAAATAATCCTTGTGATACCTTTCCCACTCCACATGAATATAAAGAATGTGCCAAAGAATTTTCAAAGAAGACCCATGAGGACAAGGTACTAACTGAGGCTAACATATCAAATAAACTCTTGTATCACCCTGCTTCCTAAAACATCCATATTGCAAAATAAATACTTATATTACAAATCTTTAATATGTAAAGTACAATGGAAAGGAAGTTGAAAACACATTTGTGTGGGAAGTACAAGTAGACCCGTCAGGGCTATGGACGCTCACTGGCAGTGGGGCTATGCTTGTATGATACCGAGGAAAATTCATCGGGGCTATGGACACTCGTTGGAACCGAAGTAGTTATGGGAAAAGAGAAATAATGAACACACATCAGCCTATAAATAGTCATTATCACTCCTTTGTGGTGTCTTAATCTACTAAGATTTATGTGTGTGAATTAAATTAATGAATCAATCCCTTAACATCTCATAGGAATTATTTAGAATATCAAATTGGCTATATCACTTTCTCATCTTTCAGCAAAATCCTTAATGATGTGGGATACACAATATAAGAAGAATTGTAAAATATTTCATATAAAAAATAAGAACAAAGCAATATAATCTGGAGTTGTATCTAAAATCAAAGGTAACTGGTTCTTCCTAGTAAGTCGCCATTTGTTGTGCCCCCACAACTACCCATTAAATTTCTCTACCTTAAAGGAATTTAAAGGGTACCCCCCTATTAAAATTTTATCAAGGGAATTGATCACTACTAACTTTATTCTTTACTGATGTACAAGAAACTAACATTCTTCTTATGCATCCCTACGCCTAGCATCCCTACGCCTAGCCTAAGAACACCTATGATAGTCAGATTTTTTGTGAGTTTTTTCCCTACGTTTTTCAACCCTCTTTCTCAATGAGTGATCTGCAAACTCTTTCCAAGTCCTGAAAGAAAATCTTAACTCGTACTGGAGTTGTATCTAAAATCAAAGGTAACTGGTTCTTCCTAGTAAGTCGCCATTTGTTGTGCCCCCACAACTACCCATTAAATTTCTCTACCTTAAAGGAATTTAAAGGGTACCCCCCTATTAAAATTTTATCAAGGGAATTGATCACTACTAACTTTATTCTTTACTGATGTACAAGAAACTAACATTCTGCTTATGCATCCCTACGCCTAGCCTAAGAACACCTATGATAGTCAGATTTTTTGTGAGTTTTTTCCATACGTTTTTCAACCCTCTTTCTCAATGAGTGATCTGCAAACTCTTTCCAAGTCCTGAAAGAAAATCTTAACTCGTATTCCCATGTCCAATGGTTATCAGATCATTCTCCATTGAAATTTTCCTATCGGAGTGAAATAACATGTAATTCAATTTTCTTCTTCGATGAATCCTTAATCCTTTCCGATAACACTATTGGAAAATTTTCTTCTTCGATGAATCCTTAATCCTTTCCGATAACACTATTGGAAAACGTTCTTCAAACCTATGATAGTCATATTTTTTGTGAGTTTTTTCCCTATATTTTTCAACCTTCTTTCTCAATGAGTGATCTGCAACTCTTTCCAAGTCCTAAAAGAAAATCTTAACTTGTATTCCCATGTCCGATGGTTATCGGATCATTCTCCATTGAAAATTTCCCATCGGAGTGAAATAACATGTAATTCCATTTTCTTCTTCGATGAATCCTTAATCCTTTCCGATAACACTATTGGAAAACGTTCTATCAGAGTCCTCCTCCTTGGAAAAGGTTTGCATTTGTGCACATTATTGACTCTGATATACCCTTTCCAATAGACTTATTCTGATGCATGTAATTCCACTACGCCATAAAACGCTTATCCTGTGTCTTCGTGTCAAACTGTTACTGGCCCAAAGGACTAATTTACATGGTAAAGTCCAATATTGTCAAGGGGTCCCTAAAGTAAACATCGAAATTACGTGGTAGGAAACAATTCATTGACTCATTTTATTTGTATTCGAGCAATATAACTTAGTGAGTAAAGATTTTTCATATGTGCACTATTTTTGAGATGTGTACATTCTTTCGATATCTTCCCCATCGGAACGATAACTAACATGGATACATTATTCTCTATAATGACCCCACTTTGATGACCTTCTCCGATGACACTATCAGAACCCCTCTATCGGAACAAGTTTTTCTTCTTATATTTCCTTTTCGACGGTAAACTTCGATAAAGCTAATGTGAAGTGTTGAAGTTTTGAACTAAACAAACTAGTTATGCACATTGAGTAATGAATAACCAACACATATATATAACATCTCTTTTTAGCACATTTCCCAATGCAAAAATAGAATATTCCCTCGATACCTTCCCATAGGAGAGCAAGAGCACCTTGAAACATTTTGTCGGATCATCCCAATGGCTCTATCTAATAGTACTATCAGGGAAATATTTAGGTTTTATCCTCTGATACACAAAATTAGACTATCTGTATTTCTATGAACATTAATGATGACGTAGTCCTCCACCAAGACACTGACTATTTTCTAGTAAAAATTAATTACATAAGATTTGGGGGTAAACAACGAATACATAAAACATTTATAAACCTAAATTACACATTTTGCACCTTTTGTAAGCTTGTAAAAAATTGTGTTGTGCATACAATGATTGTGAGCTAACTTAATATCTCTATAGAATTTTAGAACGACAATTATGTGAATGGATTAAATTTTAATTATATATATTGTTACATTAGTCTGGTAGGCTTATGTGGGTTTTCATATATTTCATAAATTGAGAAGACACCATGTCACGACCACAAACCAAAAGAGGGAAAAACCCCATGGTGAATGTACCGCCACTCATGGTGAGTTCATACAAAATTCTAGCTACATACACCAAATTTTTCAATGGGGTGAGTCACTGCCCTCAATATGATGAAATTTATAGAATCTTCAACAATGGAGACTTCCCGCTTGAGGATGAAGACTTGGAAGTCTACCAAAATATCAAGAAGAGTTGCATTCACCTTATAGTTTCCCATATGATATTTTTCCCCTATAATTAAGTAGCAAGATGGTGCCTCATGCACCTTGACAAAGATACAACCACTATAATGAGAAAAGAAAAGATTCAGATAACATCTCTCAGGCTGGAAGACATAAGAGTCTAATATCACCTCTTAGGGCCTGTAGTTTCCCTAAATGAACCATTTTTGAAATTTTTTGGAAGAGATAACAAATATTTTGAAGAATTAGTGGAGGATTGGTGGTGTGATGAAGAAAGGAAGGTCAAGAAAGGGGAACGGTCAATCCCTGCTCAGGAACTCAAGAAACGATAAAAATGTTGAACACTATGATATGTGAGTTGTATGGAGAGGAAACAAGTACCCACTTCTAGATGGAATGGTTTTCAATGGCTTACAAAGTGGTGAAGACAAGACAAATTTTAAATTGGGTAGGCATACTAGTCTCCAACCTTTTTTAGAAAGTCAAAGATTCCTCAAGTATGAAAGAGCCTAACTTCTTCATTTTTGCATTCCTAATTGATGCAATATGCTCTACCAAACATTTCCATGCTTTTGGATGGAATTGGGACCGTAGTCAGCCACCTAAACATGTCTATTGTTTTGAATTATAGGATGTAAATTATAATAAATACATCTATGAAATCTATGATTATTTCTTTTCCCCCTTGCACACCATAATTTTTGGGTATCCGCCATATAGAATATCACAGGAAGCCCTAACAACCTTGAAGAATATTGAATATTGGTATATGAGAAAGTATTACACATATATCAGGGTCTATGGGAGCTCTGAAGCCCCACATATCCTACATAAATATGTCCTCGACAAGTTGTTGGTCTAGGATATTGCTTACCAAACTATAGAAACTGGTATCACCTCGTTCCTCTCAGGAAACAGTAAGAAACTTTGGCCCACATTCCCTATAAACATAGGAAGGTACACATTATCCAATGGTTCTCATTCTAGGAAGGAAGATAAATCCCTATAGGAGATATTCTTGTGTACATGGGAACCTAGAGGGAATGACCCAAAAGATATAACAATAAATCATGCCAAAGTTGTTGGGCTAACTCACCCTATAATTCATCAAGTTAACTATGCAGAGGAGATATTCAAAGGGCTACCATTATTTAAAGAAGTGCTACATAGGTTTCAAGATGATGCATCTAAAGAGAAGCTTCTAATGGAAGAAGAATTGAAAAGGAAGATAATTAAGGAGCAACTCCTATTTCTTTTAGAGAAAGACATAGAAAAACAAGAAGCAAAAGAACAAAAAGAAAAAAAGAGGCAGAGGAAGGATACCAGAAGGTATTGGAAGTAGAAGAGGAATATCAAAGAAATAGGTAGAGAAAGAAAAGTAAAAGAAAGGAGCCAGGAGGAAGTCAAAGGAAAGAAGAATTATGAAGACACTAGAAATCCCAAGTTGGATGAGAAGAAGAAAAGAGAGGATGCATTGAAGAAAAATGTTGATGAGAGAAAGAGAAAGGTTGAAAGAGAGGAAGAAATATTGCAAGTTGTAGAGAAAAAGAAGAAATAAAAACAAGAAGAGGAGAAATAGAGGTTGGTTGCAGAAGCAAAGAAAAGGAAAAAGGAAGAAGATGAAGAACAATGAAAGCTTCCTAAGATTGAGGAAAAGAAGAAGGTTGATGAAGAAGTACAAAAAGAAAACAAGAGGAAACTAGATGAGGCCAAAAATAATCCAACAACCCTGAGTGTAAGTATAGTTGGCATACCTCCTCAGTAATGTACCCCTCTAATGGTGATACCAATAAATTTTTCCTTTTCCTCACAAGTGATAAAGTTATATGAGGTTGTAGTGGTAGTGGGACGATATTACTACAACGACAATACCAAGGTAATAGAAAATATATCCAACAAAAGGAAGAGGGGAGAGACAAATATCAACCAAGGATCTTCCAAAATATCCATTGAATGGAAGGCAAGAACAAAACCCAAAGACAATGTCATATAGACTGCCTCTACTCTTAATGCATTTGCAGGGGAAAATTGAATGTCTATGTATGAGTTGTCTAGTGCATTAGATAGCTCACAAGACAAAAAAATTGAGCTTGAGGAAGAGTTTAGGACACATAAAGAAAAGATCATTGAAGAGTTCAAGGAGGTAGTTAGTACAACAGAGAAACATCCCTAGGAGGAGTAAGGAACTACAAGTCCATAATGATAAACTAAATGCAAAATTTGAGAAGACAATCCAAATATCTGAAAGATTTCATAAAGGAGAGTTGGATTCCCTCAAGTTGGCACACTCTAAGGAGACGAAAAAACTGAAAAATAATCATGCACAAGAATTAACCAGCCTACAAATAGAATGTGTGGAAGCCAGGAAATTCATTGAGCAACTAGAACATAAAATCTTAGGGATGGAACACGACAAATAAAAACTATAGAAAGCTCTAGAAGAAAATAAGATAGGAGCCCTCATTCTAGAAACCACAAAAGGAGAATCCAAAGTTGTCAATGAAGAGCTAAAATTGGTGAAAAATAGATGTTTTTGTGTATTGAATGATATACAAATGAACATAGATGATCAAATAAAGCTGCAGGACTATATGGAGGAAATGAGAGACAAATATCAGAAGGCTCAGGATGCCTTTGATAAAATTATAGAATTCCACCAAGTACCTTGCCACTCTACACTGCCAAACAAAGGATAAGGATTAGGTTTTTTTATACATGAAAACCCCTCTTAGAAGAAATCAAGAGCATTTAGAAGATAGTGACAAATTCCTACAAAAGATTATGGAATGAATCCAATGGGCTACTGGAGAAATTAAGAATGGAAATTATGTCCAACATTGATGATGCAGCTCTTGGAGAGCTACAAATAACAAAAGAAGAAGAAAAAAGCGATCCCATCCAAAAGATCATTGAACAACTTATAGAGGTTGGAAAAGAGGTTTTAAATTACTATTTGATAAATCCAACAAAACTAATCATGCTGGCCAAGGACTTCATCAAAAAGACAGAACAATGCTTAAATCTATACGTGACAACAAAGATATGCGATAATGAGTTGGACCTAGAAAAAAAGCAGCTCAACAAGATAGAGACAATCTTGGAAGACTACACACTATGGAAAGAATATAGAGATAAAATGGAGCTACAGAGACTCTCATGATTGTCTCATTTTGTAACTGATTCTTCTTATCTTGATTTTTCTAACTTATGTAAATCCTGATAGGGAATGTGAAACGAAGAGTTGAAATTGTCATCTGACATACCGAAAGTTACTAACTTCAAACAATCCCTCTTATTTTATAAAAGAGGGAACTGTGAATGAGAGAGGGATTTTGGTTTGTTTTATATCATAATAATATTTCTACTGCATGAATATATAGAGCAAGAGACATCATGGAGATTTATGATTCAGATGTGTGTTTAATATTTTTCTTGGTGCATATGTTTATTGTATGAATGTTATTGAACTTAGTTGTATGAATTATTTTCTCACTTTGTTCTTGATATATATGTTGTCATGGATTTCCTTATGAGTACAAAAACAATGTCATGGATATGATAAACAATAAATTTGTGTTATGTCTATTTCATTGTTATGTTAATTTATTACTTGCATATATAAACTTATTCTTTTGCAGGTAATAACATCTTTCAATGTGCTCATTCTCTTTAGTCTTCTTTTGATCATGATAGGATAGATTTAGATATAATTAGTCAATAGTTTAAATAGACTGATATTGATAGGATAGATTTAGATAGAATTAGTTAGATTTTTTAGTTTAGATTTTAACTCATCTGAGAACATTCTATTCTCATATTCATATTATAAACAAATTTAGAATGGCAACCAGGCCCATATACTAGTCAGAAACGCTATACCAAATGAGAGTGGGTCTAATTGGGACCTACTATTGGGCATTCTCCCTTACCTGATTGATATGACATTTGGACCTATCAACAATGAGTTTGGATCAACCTCTATAACCATTGTAATTTGGTACAAGCCTCTACCTCAGAGTAGCTGTAGAATCTTTAGCTTCCACTCGAAACAATTGTGTGGTGTGAGAATAATTTCCAGTGTAAATTTCATTATTTTTGTCTGCATCATAATGCCTTCTTCCTAGCAACCCTAAGCTTTGAACCTAGCTAGAGAAAATATACAAAACATGCAAATACAATCAGAGAGAAAGAGACAAGAATGAGAGAGAAACAAAGAGAACAATATTACAATGCTTGTTGAATAATGAGTAATACACCCAATATATATCCCAATGTCTAATATAATGCACCATAGATAGCTACATAGTTAAGATAATGCACCATGGTAGTGCTCTAGAGAGATCTAGACACTCACTGACATAAATTAGAGTAATCTGACACAATTCCTAGTTAATTGGTCCATGCAATCGGTAGTTAACTGAGTCACATGTGGAGGTGAGACAAATTGATGCATGGTCATGATATGCACCCTCTTGGTTGCATTAATATGATATGCACCCTCCAAGTGAGTAAACCAAGGTGAACCATGCAATAATTGCCTCCAATAGTTTAAATGAAGTGTAATTGACTGACAACTGGAGAGAGAAGGCCTCATATTTCTTAGGAAGGCACCCTATTTTTTGGAGGCACCCTATTTTAGCGGGGAATATTCTCTAGAGGAATATTTCATCTCTAGATAACGCCCTCACCCTTAGACTAGTAAACTTAGGAAAATAATTGCCTAGGTGAGTGTGTAAAATCTCCAACACTAGCAGGGTTCCAAATGCATCATTTTTTCCTTTATCTTCATAACATCCATTGTCACGTGGGGGATATTCAGTTGTTGGTCGTGTTCCATGAACACTTCCACCTACTCCTACTCCTCTTCTTCAAAGATCATGGGAAAAGAAACTAGAAGTTTCT
>CBVK0103424125.1:0-13449 GCA_900067695.1 Picea abies | reverse complement strand
CAATGTTAACAGGGATGATTGAGACTTGAAAATACCAGCAGTACTATGGGAATATTAGACCACATGTAAGAAGTTGATAGGACAAACACCATTCAGATTGGTGTATGGGCATGAATCAGTGGTGCCATTAGAATTTATGGTACCCAATATTTGCGTAGCAGCAATTACCAACATGATAGATAGAGGTGCAGTACAGGAGCAGTTAAATCAAATAATGGAAATGGAAGAAGACAATATTTTGGTAGGATTTCACCAGGAAGTACAGAAACCAAGAGGCAAATCCTGGCATGACACACATATTAAAAAGAAGAGTTTTAAGGAGGGAGACCTAGTTCTACTCTATGATAAAAAAAATTTCCAACACCCTAGTAAGTTTAGAATGCATTGGCTAGGGCCATATGAAGTAAAGAATGTCACAGATGGGGGATTTGTGCATCTAAAAGACTTGGGAGGAACATAGCTAAAAGGAATGATCAATGGTAGTCGAATGAAACTGTACAGGGACAATCAAACTACTAATTCTTAAAAGATACAATGCAATAAGAAAGTCATGTATATATTTTACAATAGTAGATATTACAATGAAACTCATAAAAAGGGAAAAATAAGAAAAAGGAAGACAAAAGTGGAAAAAGAAAGAAAATACAAAATTCTGGGAAATATCGTGCACAATAGACAGAGGAATCAGCGTGAGAAAAATAAAAAGTGACCGTGCGAAGCATATGGCCAACAGGAAGCAAATACAATGCACCAAGAGAAAAGTCACAAAAGAAACGTAAGATGCATCGAAAAGGTACAACTAACCATAAAACTAGCCAACGGTCGGAAAAGCAAAAAATGGCCATCGACGTAAAAAGGTAGGAATTGAGCATTTATGTAACTTAACGAAGCATGATCGATAAGATTAAACACATTTATGACCATCAAAGAAGTGTCTTTGAGAATATTTGGGGCATTCATGACACCTCGTATATAACCAAAATGTGGGCCAAACGAGATGTATTGTGAATTTACAAACCCACAAAGCTAAGGAACATGAAAACATGAGGTGAATAGGTGAGTTCAGAGATCATATCAGCTGAATTAAACCAGAGAAGGAATGATTACCCACAATAGCACCTCCAAAGATCGACACACCTATCCAAACAACACAGAAAAAATGAAGTAGCCATAGGTCATCAGAGAGGTAGAACAAGATTTTACACAGACAAAGGGAATCATTGATGTCGATGCAATTCCTTAGAGATCAAACTAGTAAACACCACACTGGTAGAGGAATAAGGATAGGCCTTGATGATGGTCAAAATGGACATTGATTCACATGACAGTGCGTGGGGCCATGACCCATTAGCAATAGAAAACCCACAACAACCTTCTAGGGCCAAAGCATCCCACAAAACAAATGGCATTGATAGTGAAAGGATAAAATCTTACGGGTCAAGGCCACAACCTATGGTGGGATCTGTGCAACACGAGGAAGTGAAACTTAAAGATATCATGGGGAAACCAGAGTCGGGCTGGGAAGAAAGAGAACCAGAGGCTGGGACATCTAGCACACCAACACAGAGAAAGGGGAAACAACCCATCACACAGTCCCCTCACAAGTAGCATGATGCCTCGATCGTTTTGTCTTGCATTCCAGATGGGGTGTAGGAAACACCAAGCTTATTGGGTTGCGTCAAAATATTATAGTACGTAGAACATGACATGTGTGACACCATCAAATTCTCATAGTTTTCACAACATGTGTATATGGAGAGCTTAGGAACAGGGTCATTAGGAGATCAAATGTCGCAACCAATGCAATGGGTGGTAGGTTTAGTAAACATAGGGATTCTTAAATTGTTGGAGATTCCCCACTTTGGCAGGGGGAAGGATGTGAACAATTGTATCAAGAAGTTGTTGGTGGTCCTCCATGGAAGATTTTTGTGGTTGGACGAACCAGTCTCAATCAATGTGGAATTAATTTCCTTCATCACAGGACTGCCATCAAATGGTGAAAAGCCCACACAGTACCTGGATGATAAAACCAAATAAAAGGCCCTCACAAAAGAGATGAAGAAAACTTCTGGGATAGAAAGGGGCTCACACAATATTATTATAAAAAGGATCAGTGATGCAACCACTCTGATGGCAACAAAACTAATGGAATGCAAACTCCTTTGAAAATGTCACAAGGAGGAGGTCCTCGCAGGAGTTGTCATAGAAGAAACACAATGCACATATGGTACCATGCTCAGCTGGGCTCCATACTTACTAAATTTGTTCCTATATGAATACAAGGATGCACAGGACTTTGGAATCGAGTTCCATTACTCATGTATCATTATATTGATAGTGTTAATTGGATGGAAAAAGCCTACCTAATTGTATCTCTATGATAGAGTAGGATGATGTCATGCCACATGGTACATGTTATTGGGAAGAACTTATGATTCCAAGACGTATACAAGGGGAAGCATCGTGACCAAGAAACTAACACAGCAGGCAAAGCTCAGGCAAAAGACAATGCCATAGAGGAAGGGAAGTGCCCCAAAGAAGGATGCACAGATAGGAAAGAAGGAAAATGCCCAAGTGCAGGAAGAAAGAGGAAGGGGGGACACAACAACATAAGAAACCTCATCATTAACTACTTCGCAAGAAACAGGGCCACCCAAATGACCAATCATACATACAGGTGGGTCGCGCAAGAAGGCTAAGGCCCATAAATAAATCCTAGAATACATAATCACCGAAGATGATGTCGGTCTACTCGCAGAGAGGGTTCAAGACCGTGCAGTAGAAGAATATTAGGAGGTCGAGAACCAAAGAGGAAGGATAAGTAATGAGTTGGACAACATTAAGCAGGTCCTAGAATAGATACAAGTATCCCAAAGACAAGAGAGGAGAGCATAACCGATCCCCCAAGAAACATAATCAAGGGACAAAACCATGCAGGATGAAGAAGACACCATCCAACTCATAGTGCAAGCAAGTCTAAGCTTCCATATAAAAACATATATGTTGCATATCGACGAGGCCATTGTGCGGATGCCACTTAAATACCTAGAGCAGGTACAATTGGTATTGGCTAAAATACCAACAAAGACATTGTACAAGATACAAGTCATTGTCACATAGGAAGTGCAATCGCGAGCCAAAGAAGATGCAATAGAATTGCAAGTAACTAGAGATGGAAAGGATGCACTAGAAATTGTGATAGAATAGGTCCAGCTGGAGACACAAGAGGAGAAGCAGTGCACAAATAAATTGGAGTAGAAGCTAAAGGAAGTCTTCACTAAAATTCTAGACAACATGCAGGTAGTCGTGAGAAATGAGAAATAACATATTGAAATCATCGTGTAGATGCTCGAGGAATATAAGAAGGATATAGAGGAACTCAAAGAAAATTTAACACCAACCACTCCTCGCCAAATTATAGCTGAAAGGAAACAACAGGCAACTCTACAAGTAGAAATGATGGAGAAAAAAGACAAAAAGGTCACATAACGTTTTGACAAGATCGTGCAACTATGGACAATGTTGGAGGAATATGACAGGGTCCAACAACTAGACCAACAAGAGGAGGAAATCAACATTGCAATCCAGGAGATGAAGCAGTGATAAAAGTCCATGAGCATTATGGAAATATTGAAGGGCGTGCAGGAGATGAAGACCATGTAGATAGAATTGAAGACTACGTAGAATAACAAGAAAACCATACAAGCTCAGTTAGAACCACTCTAGGAGAAAGCATTGCAAATACTTGTGGAACTGGAGGAGAAGAAGACAAGGATGACTCGGGATCATGCTGAGAGCGTAGATTCTCTCAAGGAACACATCACAATGCAAAGGGTAGAAGATCTCATAGATAAAGTTGTGCAAGCGAGATAAAAAAGAGACAAATTGGAAGGAAAGTTTCACATCTTGGAAGAGGTTGTTCAAGGAGCACGCACCAAATGAGTAGCTTGGGACGAGCCACATGTAAGTGTTGGGGGACTGTTGGGAACATGCCTATTTTGAGAAGGAAGTCTATGTCGGGTGCATGCCTATTTTTGGAGAAGGATCTATTTTGAGGAAATACCTAACTATTGGAAAGGAAGACCTAATGTTGGAGCACAAGCAACAGGTGGCAAGAAGGAAGCATGTAGAAAAAAAAGGAAAAGCAACATGCAAGAGAAAAAAAAACATGGCACGAAGGTAGGAAAGCCTACCAAGATAGGGTTAGGGTTTTTGACAAAGATTGTAATTTATATAAGCCATGGAGTATTATAAATAAATACCTAGGAGGTATAGAGTAGTAGTTGTTGTTGTAGTGAGAGTGGTAGTGAGATTTATTAAGGAGGATTTATGTTGTTGATTGTAATAAGTCTTGTAGAAGAGTTGAATAAGCTAGTCCATAAGGGTTAGGCCATAGGATGTGGACCATATTGTGATATAGTTCACCTCACAGAGGGTTCTTTCCTTCATCTTGATTGTAATACTAAATATGTAATGCGCGCAACGCGAGAATTTGCAGCAGAATAAATAAAAGAAAATAGAGAAAAATCTTTGTGGGCAGAGCCTGAGGAGGGGGTGAACCATAGTAAAATTGTGTGTTATGTGTGATTGTTAATGAATGGTTAATTTTTGTTGATTATTATCTTGTGAATGAATGACTAAACTATAATTATCAACATGAATGCATAGGTTTAAGGATGAACAAATCATAGAAGTAATTGAATATTTAACAAGGGTAACACATAAGAATGAAAGAACACAATCTCAGATCCCCACTCATTGCTAGACTGCAAGCACTTGAGCATTGCAGTCACCCATAAAATTTATCTCATGTGAGATTGCACTATGCACCCTATGCGCAACATTGCCTTCTGGTTTACCAGGAGGGAGAATAGTTTTTTAGGGATTTGTTGGAAACTTGTTAAGATCTGAACCTGGGTCAGCCCAAGAAGTGAAACAGAGACAACCAACATCCTCCCAGACTGAGGGGTAAAACACAAAGAATATTTTCATATTGTTTTGGTACATCTGGTAGCTTAGAAAGATGGGAATAGATCATGAATTCATGGTAGAAGTTTTACAAGTCTGTCAATAATATCAAAAGAATCTAACAACATAGTATCCAAAGTGGTTGAAGCCATACTTATCAATTGTTGAAGTGAAGGACTCACTTCCTGATGAAAGTTTGACAGAAACACAAGATGAATTTTTGGATGCGCATGATGAGGGTGTGTTAGCACTCCCTGATGGTTTTATCATTTTACCACACATTCTAGATGGGGTGCATGCCACAACAAGTTTACTAGTCTGCGTTGAAAGGTTACGGTACGCATACCACGGTGTGTCTGACACCAACAAATTAATAGAAATTGCATAAAATGTGTATATGGAGATTTTGAGAACATGGTTGTTAGGAGATCCATTGTTGCAATCAAAGCAGTGGGTGGAAGGCTTACCAAACATAGGGATTTAGAATTTGTTGGAGATTCCCCACTTTGGTAGGGGGAAATATGTGAACAAATGCATCAAGCAGTTATTGGAGGTCCTCCATGGAGGATTTTTTTGGTTGGAAGAACCAGTCTCCATTGATTTGGAATTAATTTCATTCATCACAGGAATTCCGTCAAATGGAGAGCAACCTATGCAGTACATGGACGATAAAACCAGGGAAAAGGCCCTTGCAAAAGAAATGAAGAAAAATTATGGGATAGAAAGAGGATCACACTACATTATCATAAAAAGGATCAATGACATAGCCACCCGGATGGAAACAAAATTGATGGCATGCTAACTCCTTCACAAATGTCACAAGGAGGAGGTCCCCGCGGGATTTGTCGTAGTAGAATCACAGTGCACAAATGACACCCTACTAAAATGGGCCCCATACTTACTGAATTTGTTCCTAGACGACTGCAAGGATGAACAAGACTTGGGAATCGATTTCCACTACTACTGGATCATTATAATGATAGAGTTAATTGGATGGAAAAAGCCTACCTAATCATATTCTTACAACAGTGGAGGATGATGTTGTGCAACATGGTACACGTCATTGGGAAGCATTTCTGATTCCAAGCAAAGAAATGGTAATGCCAACATGTTTTCTCAGTATCTCAGCGACATGCAAGAGAATATATCCAACACATGGAGAATAAATCCTGAAGTGGTCGTGCAGTACTAGGGGATAGAAAAATTTAAGGCTATGCGACACAACATGTAGATCCTGGCACATAGGGATCCATATAAAGAATGGCTACAACTTTGATTCTTCATCAACCTAGAGGAAATTGAATGGGAAATGAAAGACTAGAAGGATTACTAGAAGATCCTAGGCATCACGAAGGACATGCCCAAAGGGAAAGAAGTGGAAGCAGGGTCATCCAAGACATATGTAGGGGGAAGTGTCGTGACCAAGAAACCAACACAATAGTTGAAGCCTGGTCCAAAGAGAATTCAATAGAAGAAGGGAAGCACCTCAAATAAGGATGGGAAGAAATGAAATAAGGACAATGCCCCCCCACAAGAAGAACAAGGAAGGGGGGACACAATGGCACACGAAATCCCATAATAAAATATTCTGCAAGAGACAGGGATACCCAAATGACCAATCATACATATAGGTGGGCCACATAAGAAGGCCAAGGCCCACAAACAAATCCTAGAATACACAATCACCAACGATGATGTTGTTCTAGTTGCAGAGAGGGTGTAGGACCATGAAATGGAGGAGTATGAGGAGGAAAAGAACCAAAGAGGAAGGATAAGGAATGAGTTGGAGGACATTAAGCAGGACCTAAAATAGATACAATCATCCCAACTAAAATAGAGGGGAGATGAACCAATCCCCCGACCGACAGAAGCAAGGGACAAAACCGAGCAGAACGAGGAAGACACAATCCAACTCATAGCACAAGCAAGTCCTAGCTTCTAGATAACAACAGATATGTTGTAGTTTGAGGAGTCCATAGCATAGACATCACTTAAATACCTGGCATAGGTACAGTTGGTATTGGATAAAATACCAACAAAGGCACTGTATAAGATACAATTCAGTGTCACAAAGGAAGTGCAATCATGAGCTAGAGAAGATATGACATAATTTCAAGTCACCAGAGATGGAAAGGGTGGAATAGAAATTGTGGTAGAGAAGGTCCAACTGGAGACACATGAGGAGAAGCACCGTGTAGATAAATTGGAGAATAAGCTGAAGGAAGTCTTCACAAAAATTCTGGACAGCACGCGGGCAACCGTGAGCAGTGCTAAATAACATATTCAAATCATTTCGCAGGCACTCGAATATTATAAGAAGGATATCGAGGAACTCAAATAAAAGTTAACACCAACCAACCCTCCCAAAGATACAACTTAAAGGGAAAAACAAGAAGCCCTGGAAGTAGAAATGATGGAGAGAGAAGCCAAAAAGGTCACATAATTGTTGGACAGGATTGTGCAACTATGTATGACGTTGGAAGAAGATGACAAGGTCCAACAAATAGATCAACAAGAGGAGGAAATCAACATTGCAATGTAGGAGATGAAGCAGTGACAAAGGCCATGAGAATTATAGAGTGATTGAAGGGAGCACAGGAGATGAAGACCCTGCAAACAGAATTTAAGACTATGCAAAATAACAAGCAGGAAAGGTAAGCTCAATTAGAACCCCTCTAGGAGAAATCAACACAAATAATTGTGGAAGTAAAGGAGTAGAAGAAAAGGATGGATCAAGATCATTCCTATAGTGCATAGTCTCTGAGGAAACACAGCACAACGCTGAGGGTAGAGGATCTCACAAAGAAATTTGTGCAAGCGCGATCCAAATGGGAAGAATTAGAAGGAAAGTTTCACATATTAGCGAAGGTTGTACAGGAAGCATGCACCACCTGAGTGGCTCGGGATGAGCCACATATCAGTTTGGGGGAAAGACTATTTTAAGAAGGAAGTTTATTTTGGACACAAGCCTATTTTTGGAGAGGGATTTGTTTTGGGGAAAGACCTAACTTTGGAAAGGAAGACCTAATTTTAGAGCGCAAGCCACAAGTGGCAAGAAATAAGCTTGCAAAAAAATAAGGAAAAGCAACATGTAAGAGTAAAAGAAACATGGCGCATAGGCATGAAAGCCTAACCATGATAGGGTTAGGGTTTTTGATAAGAATTGTAATGGATATAATCCATAAAAGAGTATAAATAAGGACCTAGGAGGTTGAGGAGAAGGGGTGATGTTAGTAGAGGAAAATAGAGGTATGCGTATATGTGTAATAGAGAGATATCATATCATAACAAAGAGAGTTGATTATCATGATTTTGTGGGATTGATGAATGTAATAAGTCTTTGAGAAGAGTTAAATAAGGTATTCCTTGAGGGTTAGGCCACAGGTTGTGGATCCTAGTGTAATATAGGCCACTTCACAGAGGGTTCTTACCCTAATATTGATTGTATTACTAAAGATGTAATGTACGCAACACAAGATTTTGTAGCAGATTAAATAAAAGAGCAGAGAAGAAGGATATTTGTGGACATAGCCCCAAGAGGGGGTGAACCATGATAAACTTTTTTTTATGTGTGATTGTTAATTAATGGTTACTTTCTGTTGATCATTAGCTTATGAATGAATGGTTAAACTAGAAATATCAACATCGGTGCATAGGTTTAAAGATGAATAAATCAGATAAGTACTTGAATAATTAACAAGGATAATGCATAAGGAAGAAAGACAACAATCACAGATCCCCAATCATTCCTAGAATGCAATCACTTGAGTATTTCAGCAACCCATAAAATCTAACTCGTGTGAGACTGCATTGTGCACCCTGTGCGCAACGTTACCTTCTAGTTTACTAGGAGGGCTAATAGTTTTTTAGGGTTTTGTTGGAAAACTTTTGAGATCTGAACCTGGGCCACCCAAAAAAGAAGAGGAAGAGAACAACCAACATGGGTCCAATTTTTGTAATCCATTATGGAAACTATTGTTGTTTCCCTTGAACATCGCTCCTATTTGCATCTTGTCTTATAGTGGGGTAATTTTCTTGTCTCTGAGTCATGTCAATTCCATGTTTCGTTATACTTTTTTGTTCCAGTTAAAGAGTGCTCTTATTATTATCACATTATTTTCTTGGTTTTATTTTTGAGATTAAACTTAGGGCTCAAAGAATAATGTCAGGCATCGGGAATTAAAGGAAAGTTTTAAGGTGTGATTTTTATACCTTAGTCGTATGAGAAAATTTCCTTAAATGAAATTAACAACCTGTCAACCAGAGGCCATATTTCACATCTGAGTCTAAATTGCAAAATCAAATGATGCAAGAGAAAAACACTAAACTGTTAAACAAAGAAAGGCATCAATTGCTGAATAATCTCACTTTGTTGCAATAGAAGAAAATAGGAAGCATAACCTTGAATAAAGTATAAAATATAGTAATCCACACAACTCATAGGTCTTTCTTTAATCACAATAAATGCAGAGGAAAAATTGTTTTCTTAACAAATTACTAATGAAATATGACTGCAGTAGTTGTCGTACTAAATTGAAATCAAACCTTTATCAAGGAATACATAGAGAAATGTTGAGATATGGAAGAACAAAAGAAACACATAACTCAAGCTAAACGAAATTTGGAATCCCTATATGCACTTGTATTAATTCTCAAAAGGATATTTTTCTCTATTACATTCATCAAGAAGCAACATGGTGCAGATCTTGAATTTGTGTATTTATACAAGATTTTCCACAACTCAAAATAGTTGGACTTCTTACAATATCTAACTATGTCTAAAATGAAATGACAGGGTGTGAAAACAAATGGGATTAACTGTCATTTTCTTCTGTCTAATCACCTATCGTGAGAAAATATTATTCAGAGCGAGAAGGCTAATCAGATGGATAACTTTTCATGGTTCATCAAGAGATGGATAACGGATGTAGGAAAAGTAATCGTTCGTGAAAAAATGAAACTGTAATGGAGGTAAATGTAGTAACCCATGTGGAAAGACTAATAAGCTGGAGGGCAATCAAGATACATGACGTGGATGACAGGTGTTGCTTCAACGTCCTTTTTTTCTTCTCAATATTTTGCGGGGGCATGAGGAGGTGTTTTTGAAGTAAATTGCTTTTCATCCCGCAATATGCCTGGTGATGTCATGTAACCCCAAGAGAAAACCGCGGTTTAAATTTTGGGACTGCCTCTCAAAATTAAGTCCCATGCAACTCTGTTCCCTGCAATTTCCCTTGACTGTTGATCTAAGCGAGAGAGAGATAAGCTGTCAGATATCACAAAGTAATATAAGCACCCAAAGTTTGAGTTGAGGTCACCACGCTTGGTCACATGTGGAGAAATCTTCGTGCAATTCCTATCCATCGATTTGAGAGTGGGACACATGTCAAACAATCTCTGTATTCGACTAGTTCATAGTCTGTGGGCGGCGAGCAGTGCTAAGTAAAGAACTCTCGAAGATCCAAAGTCCATCGTGACCATTGATCAAAGTAGACATTCAATGCTAGATCTCCCATTTCAACGATAACTTCTTCAGAAGAAATCTAAATGTGTGAAGTGAGAATTCCCGAAGTCCCGAAGCCCAGATTTTCGAAATAAATCTCCACCATTGAACTCAAAGGACACGTAGCATGAGATCCTGCAATTCAGGGATAATTTCTTCGGAGTGTTTGTGATGTTGTGAAGAGAGGATTTCTGAAGTCCCGAAGCCCAGATTCTTGAAGTCCTGAAGCCCGAATTTCTGAAATAAATCTCCACCATTGAAATCAAAGGACACGCGGTGTGAGATCCTATGCTTCAGGGATAATTGCTTTGGAAGGTTTTCAATCTTGTGAAGAAAGGATTCCTGAAGTCACAAAGCCCGGATTTCTGAAATAATTCTCCACGGTTGAACTCAAAGGACACCTAGCATCAGATCTTCCACTTCAGAGATTTAGTGCTACAGTGATTTTGAATCCCCCTTTCTATCTATTTACCCCTTTCTCTGCTATATTTGGTATTTTCGCCTAGTTTATCAGACTCTCAAATTAGTTTGACGTTACACTAAGTTCTGATGGCGCCATTAACCTACCCGAAACAAAATAATTTTCTAAGTTTTTCGCATTGATGAAAAATAAAAAATAATCATTCCAATCATTAACTCTAACCAATCATAAATGTTATTAAAAATTTGGTGGTTCGACTTTCGAAGGTTTTGAATGTAAGAGGGTAGAGATCTCCCGAAGGCCGAAATCATGAAGAAGTTAATATTCTACTAATCATTCTTATGTTTTAATTTATCATTCTTTAAACCTTGAATTAGCCTTAATAACTTCAATGTTTCAGCGTTTGGGTTTTTCATTGTTTAGACATATTGAAATGCTTGAAGCACGAAGCTCTGAAGCGACCTCAGTGACTTACTTCTTTAAAAATTTGGAAGCTCCACAACTCTGAAGAGATTATGATCATTTGATTAAATAAACGTCTTCATCAACGATGAACATTACACGCGCCTTATTCTTATTTAACCAGGAATGAAATGGATTTAAAGTTTAAAAGTTATTCTCTAATTCATGATTTGGGAAAGATTATATTTTCGTGAAAGAGGAAAATAAAACTCAAAAGTTCATAAATATATGTGTTCCAACATAGGCTCCATCTAGGGATCACGTCTCCCCACGAGATGCAGAAGAACAATAGACCAAGTGCCGTTATTGGGTAAATGGAGTCATTATTGCATTTTTTTAAAACATATTAGGAAAAGGATCATACTCAGAAAAAGAGTTTCAACCGAAACTTATAAAACCTTAAAACAAATCAAATCATGACCTTCAGTTAGGATATTTGAAATTCTTCTTTCTTAAAATTGTATTCGGATTTGTTGAAGATAATCAAAGCAAGTTTAGCCGAAATATCAAGCTTTGATCGATTTTGTTCTCATCAAGGTTAAGTATATGTGTCATATTTTATGAGGATCCCTCGTTGGTTTAGAATGTAAATCTCACTGAAAAAGAATTAGATGTCAGAGTATATCATGTAGATACGTATGACAAACTGAAAAAGAATTAGATGTCAGAGTATATCATGTAGATACGTATGACAACCACACATATATCATAGGAATTGCTTCACTTCCAGCAAGCCTGTTCAATACCCCAGTGAATTTATCTATTTCTCCCATTTAGTTTCCTTTCACCACTTCAATTAGTAATTTTGAATTTAAATGCTGAGATGAGGGAAATCATTTAAATGAATTTCCTTTCATCATCTCTTTTTTGGACAAAATGGGGGAAATTGATTTTTCAAATTTCCTTTCACCATTTGCCTTGGACTAGATGGGGGAAATCATTTAATGAATTTCCTTTCACCATCTATCTATATTTTAATACATGAAGTGGGGGCAATTAATCTGTATGTAACATAAAAGGGATGATATCTGTTTAAGATATTCAAAGAAAAGGCCTATCATAAATTTTTAGTATACTCTGAAACTAATTTTCTTCCAATGTTCAATACATCTTCACCTATTGAGGAGATTTTATAGGGGATTTTAAATTTTAGGGATCAACCTTGAGCAAACTAGTCAGTTTAAAACTATATAAGAGAGCTAGAGTTATTAATATTAGTCTAAACATACTTTCTTTCGGTTAAATTGAAAGGGACGTATAAATTTTCTCCCAACATTGTTCTGAAGACATGTTTCTGAGTTTTCAGAGTTAAGGTGAAGTATTTTCTCTCTATGAAGACCAAGGAGAGGTATTGAGAATCATAGGAAAATAAAACTTGAGGATGGGAAGGAAAAAACAAAATGAGGATTCAAAATGTTTTGTTGTGAACAAGGTTATTCCTATACGAGCTCGTTTATTGATTCTCAAATTTTTTTTAAGGTCTTTTTATTCTTATTTTCTTTTTATGAATTTTATTTTACTTAGAGAAGACTTTTTAAGATTAAGCTGTAATTTTATATTCCTTTAGTTGTGGATCAGGTGATAATATATATAATAATGAGACTTCTTTCATATTTAGTGAGATCCCCTTGAAAATTTAGCTTGGGTCGATAGGGTAGAAGCTCATACCTCAGATTTTCTTTATATTTTCAATCAAGTAAACCATTCAGTTATCACCTCTTTTGAGATAAATCCAATGTTCTGAAGAGTAAGTGTTGGTTTCTGATACATCTTTATCTCTTGACTATTAGTAAGTATTATGCCTGGAAATAACATGATAAATGTCAGAAAATTATGCAGAAAAGAAACGATATGAGTTACTTGTTTTTATATTTCTGTTTTTATGAAATCAACAAACCTGGCCTTATTTACAATGAAAGTAAAAACTTACCAAAGAAACCAAATATTTCAAATCAAAACATGAAAATCAAACCGGTATGTACAATGGGAGTTTGGAATCTGATTATTGCATGAATTGTTTCAGGTAACACCCGTTGATAGGGGCATTAAGGATTTTCCCATCAAGGTTTTCTAATAAGAATGAATTATTTCCTTC
>CBVK0103424089.1:0-14576 GCA_900067695.1 Picea abies | reverse complement strand
AATATTAAATGAAAAATGGTCAAGGGGGTCCGTAATCCAATCTAAGCCATGTATCTAAGCATACACATCTGAGCCATTTGTATATGTGCCTTTGTTATTTCTGATTCCAGACCCATGCCCCATCGTTAAATATAGAATGGTCTGGGGGGTCCAGAAAAACCTGTCAGTCGTAGATCTGGGCGCCCACTCTCAGGTCGTTCATCTATGCATTGTGCTTAACTGTGAGCGTGAAGGCATATGTGCTCCAAAAAAACTTAGGATAAGTGCATATTGTGTGTTTTTCCCAAGCTTTTCCATGTTTTTATCACCAAGGGTTTAGACATCAAACCTTTTAAACCTCAAAGGCATGATTCAACATTGATCATCATGCTAGTTTTATTGAGACAAAGCAAACTATCCTATGTTCTAACCTAATTAACTATGACAATTAGTCCAGATTAAACTATTGGACTAAGGAATTACTCTATCCTAAGGTTATCCGACCAAGATTAGGTAGTTTGGTCAGATTTATTCACTAACTAACCTAAATCACTTGGCTAAGATTAAACAGTTTAGCCAAGCTTATTCACTACTCTTATCAACATCAATTTAAAGAATTTTGGCCATGCTTGAACGGTATGGACCAAATCATTGTTATTGCATGGGGCTCTATTGAATTTCTTTTATGCCCTCTTTTACTTTACTTTACGTTATTTTATTTTATTTTTCTTTTCTTTTCTTTCTTTTTCTTCCACAAAAGCGATGTCCATCGCTCTCTAGAAAGTGGCCTCGACATTCATCAACCCGAAAGGCATTTTCACATACATGAAAGTACCCCATGGTGTTGTGAAAGCTGTTTTCTCTTGGTCATCTGGGTGAACGAGGACCTGGATATAGCCTAAGAACCCATTCAATAAGAAGATTCGGTGTGATGAGGAAAATAATTTCTTCAAATAAAGACATAATGGCTCTTTGTTCAGTGATATAATGGGCCTAGCATTTGAGGGTGAATTCGGGAAAATGGTGAATCTGGGGGAAGAGATACAGGGGAATATTTGACTCCTAGAGCCCAATTTCATCGCTCTGGTCAAGGAAAACCTCTTTGAGCCATGATTGCAAGTCTGCGAAGTCGAATTCACATTTGGTGTCTGTGATTAAATGGTCTTTGTCTACCAGGATGATCCTGTTGAGGTCAATAGGTGGTGGGAGGAAATGATTTTCCTCAGCTTCTGTCCTCTTTGATTTTGGCGCCATCACTGTAAAAATACCTGCAAATCAAACAGTCATTAGTGGGGATGATGGTGGCTTGGGATGTTTGACTGAAATGGAGAGAAAATGGGGAAAAATGCTCTAGTGCGATGGGAAAGGTATTTTCTGGTGAGACGACACAGTAAGCATTGGAAGAAAGAAGGGAGACGGTGGTTTTGAATGAACGGATATCCGCTAGGCACGGGGGACAAGTCAACAGGCTAACAAATAATTTAGCCAGTAATAAATTGCTAACATATCATTTGGAGCATGAGATGGAAGGTAATAATGAATGATGATTATGACTAGGCAACGTGGCGGGACCTGATTGGGGAGTGACCTTGGTGAGAGGACTTGTAAGGGGAAGACAAGGGGAAAGGGACTAGCAGAGTAATGAGATGTTACCTCTAGGAAAAATGTGGATGATGACGTCATGGGGTGACGGGGCATGTTAGAAATGACAGGTGGTGGAAGTCTGAACCAATGAATTTATGCAACGTAGAGGAAAAGGGCCCAACAGAGAAATATTCCATTCCAGACCGCCCCCTTTCCGTTAAATATAGATCGGTCGGGTGGGTCTGAAAAACACCATGATCCATGGATCTGAGTGCTTTCTTTTCAACCATAGATATGTGCACGATAGTTAACCAACATTCCGGACCCCCCAACCATTAAAGGCAGAATGGTTGGGGGGGTCTAGAATCCAATCTGAGTCGTGGATCTGAGCGAGCACATCTGAGATGTTTGTATATTCCAAGATTAAACCTAAATCACTTGGCTAAGATTAAATATTTTAGCCAAGCTTATTCACTACTCCTATCAACATCAATTTAAAGAATTTTGGCCATGCTTGAATGGTACGGACCAAATCATTGTTATTGCATGGGGTTGTATTGAATTTTTTTTATGCCCTCTTTTTATGTTATTTATTTATTTTTCTTTTCTTTTCTTTCTTTTTCTTTTGTTTTCTCAAATTATTTGCAGAATGGACAATCATTTGACAAAAAAAAACACTTAAAGGAATAGCATTTCAGTCACTAGTTGATCCTATAAATTATAGGGTTATAACAGTATCTTTGTGAGAGACTCAGAGTAATTTCTACTCCAAAATGAATGCTTTTGAATGCTTATGTTATATATATTATATTTACATGAGGAAGAGTTCAGTCAGCGGGAGCAGCCCTCGATGGAAATTTTTTTCTAGAAGGATTTAGACTGTGAAATTGTTAGGCCATTGAGGAAACATATCCAAGTAGTTGTGATAACAATTTAAACTTGTGGGTCTTTGTATTTTTTGATTTAGACTCCATGGAAAATAGGGTTTGTGGCTAGTCCTTAAACTAGTCTAAAACTAGTAAGACCAAATGTATTGGTTAGAGCACAGTCTGTAGTATGTTGTGTACTATTTTCAAATATATACAAAAAATATTTTGTGCGGGGAATTCTCTAGAAGTTCAATCTCTCGAATAATCCAGAATTCCACAAGGTATGCCATCTATGCTATAACTCCTTTTCTGAGAGGTTCCAAGTAGTGAAATCTGGAGTAATTGTATAAAAGACACTAAAGAACATTGTGTACCATTTTTAAATCTTTATTCATTATAGATACATAGTTATGATTATTACATATTAGGGTTGTTGACTAATCCAAAATTAGTCATGTGAGACTAGAGTAAAGTTTGATAAAATGCTAGTCTCTTGTTGTTAAAGTTAACGACGGTTTGCAAGTATGTGATCAGACACACCGGGTATATTACAGAGTTACAAATTAGATTTGAATGATGAGATTGATGAGGGATTTTGGTTGAGGTTGAGGTATAGGTCGTTGCATGGTTGATGCATTTGTTTATGGTACAAGATGATTATAGGTTGATTTGTACATGTTTACAATAGGTTGATTATAGGTATAGAATGGGGCATGGTTTATGCACTTGTTTATGGTACAAGTTGATTATAGGTTGATTTGTACATGTTTACAACAGTATATCTCACAGTAATAGTGTGACACTAATTCCATCATTCTGCTTTTATTTCAAGGCAGTTGGATGGGGCAAGTATAGGTGGTTGTAGCCACCTTCCAATTGTATATGGAGAACATATGGGGTTGTAACATCCTTATGGTTGTAGCCAGAGAATTGGGGAGTTGGAGCCTCCTTTAGGTTGTATCCTGATAAACTAGGGGGTTGGAGTCTCCTTCGAGTTGTAGCTGGAAAACAAAGTAAGTTCGTGCTTCCAATGAATGTAATTCTTAAATACATATAAGAAAAAGCATTATGTGTTTTTCTCTCACTTTGGGTTTCCATGTAAAAACATCGGTGTATTGTGTATGTGTATGATTGCTCATTTGTTCATTGATTATTTACTCTGCAACTATTGGATGATAATGCTACATTGATATAACACTTTCATTTTGAGTTTATAAAGGGTTCAATTTCTCTATTACCAATTCACTTCCGCTCCCCCTTCTTAGTAATCCAACAAAAACTTAGTTGTGATTTTTTATGCATAATTTTCTAAATTTATATCAGCAGTGAATTAATTGTGGGTAGGAAAAATCAATGGCACTAAAGTTTTGCATGATGGGTTTATAAAAATTAACATGCTATCATAGCTCAACCTATGAATATAGAAACCAAGTGTTTTTTCAAGATTAAAACTAGCATAGGAGTTCAAACAACCAAGAAGGGTGAGAGAGCTAAGGAAACAATAAAATGGAAAATGTAGTGTTGATATTCACAGATAGATTGGAGGGTGGTTCAAATTTCAGTCCATGGAGAGAGAACATAGCTCTAGCGCTAGAGGAGTAGGGGTTATAGGAGTTTGTTAAGGGAAACCTAGAGACCCCAACAGATCCTGTAACGGCCCCACCATTATGACAACCAAACGATGTGCAAAAACTAAAAAATAACCCATTTTTTTCTTTTTTTTAAGGTTGTGTTAGGAAAATTTAAACATCATAATAAACATCAACATCATCAGCACATCAATCACATAAATTAATGAAAGAATAATAATTCATTAATAATCTGATACGACACATGGACGACTCCTCATCACCATGGATCATGATAGGCACATCAATGTATTAACATATTAATTAACAACTCCCAAACTTCATTGCATTCTACCATTAAAAATGACGCAATATAGTACAAATGTTAACCTTCCACTCATATCGTAAGGAGCATCAATCCATCAATTCTAACTCATAATTAAACATGGTGCACAGGTAAGAATCATAGTTATCAACAATCATCAACATTAAAAATCTGTTATGTGCGATCGTAATAATCCCTGAACATACTCATGTCAACTTAAGTAAGGGAGTGAGATTAAACAACAATTAAATTTATTGTGCGAGTGAATAAATGACCTAAATTCAACAAAATTATCATTAATTCCAAAGTGCAAGGAAGAATGATGACGCACACCACTAAATTAAGGAGTGCACATAATTAATATTACTTCACCAGTCATGCATCATTATAAAAATCATTGCACAAGTGAGCTAACCACTTAATCATTCATCATTCATATAAAGACATAAGATAAGATTCCATGTACTCAACTATGTCTTATCTTCAAGACGCCAAGCATTTAATTGCTAGCATTCACACGTCAAACCATGGTGATGTGCAGGAAGAGACTACACCCATGACCATCCATACACATTAAGACACTAATATAATTTTCAATTAAATTGATCATGCAAAGGACGTGTTCTAAAAAAACATAATTTTCACAAGATTAAGGCACAAGAGTAGATTGGTTATTAAATCAATTCTACTCCACCAAGTATGAAAGCACAAGAGTAAATCAATTTCTTAGACAATCACTGGCCAACAAAAAAAACGACGTAAGAGGAAAACTAACTTGTTCAATGCGCAAAAATACAAAAAATAGGCAATTATACTTCAACATTAAATAAAAGGTGCAAGAAAATCTGATTAGTCTACATCTCAATTTCAATAAATTAGAAAAAGACTCTCGTTTAAGAATCCACAATATAATATGGTAAGATTTAAAATTTGTGAAGCCATCATGGTTGCACTACTACAATAGGTAAGTAAACACCCTTCAATGATCCGTTAGCATTTCAAGTAAAAAGGTAACCCACATGCAAAATTCTTAAAACAAGGATAAAAACCACCCACACCCATCAACCTAAGTTAAAGACCACAATTCAAAGCACGTAGCGAGGACACTATTCCCAATCTTCATCATCAAAATCGACATTCTAAGCATCAATAAACTAAAATTGTCATGCACAATATTTTCAAGAAAGGGACCAACTGAACAAGGGTAATAAAAGGGTTGGAATGACCATAAGCCACCTAGTAATGAAAATTAGTAAAGTTAAAAAAATCCAAACATCCTTAGTTGGAAATCATCCCCTGGGTCTTAAGTTAGGGATAACTTTTGTCATTGGGATCAAGCATGTTTAAAAACAACTTCCACAAAAACTAAGTACTTCTTACCTACAATAATAAATGTGGTACAACCAATTCTTGTTATTTAAAGGAGGATAACTTTAGTAACGTGAAAACATGCATGCCAAGTTAGTCTGGTATAACCACTTCGGTATTTAATTTAATAACCAGCCTTTAATATCACGTTATCCCAACCATTGCTTGGATTGTTAATCATACATTTCATAATTTTTATCATCAATCAATTGAAATACTAGACACGAACTTTGACAATAAATTAGACATTTTACTAGAGATGTAAACGGTAGAACTTACAACCAGCTAGAACCCTGTCACATCTAAAATAAAGGTTAAGTGAGATAAATCAATGGAGAGTGAATCAGAGAGGCCCAGGTCGAGGGTTGGATTGGCTCAGTAGAGATCACCTGCCAACCACTGAGATATGGAAGGAATAAAAGGAAGCGATAGCACATCCATACAAGACACTGAGCCAATGGGAAAAATGTTATGCATGCACAGTTAAAATTGTTTAGTGGAGGTGGGAAAAAACTAGATTCTTGTACCTTAAGAAAAATCATTGGCAAGCTTCTCCCAGAATCTGAGTTTTGAGGGACAAACAAATTATAAGAAGGTCCAAGCACAAAAGGGGATCTCAAAATATATTCTCAAGGGAGGAGACAATCTTCAGGGTAAACCTTGAGGCAAATGTGTGGAAAGTAGTTGGCGTAGAAGCTTGGAGTCCATGGAGGTGCACGCTAAGGTGTAGAATCCTAGGTATGGTGGTTGCGCCAAGGGGAGAGGGGTTCAGTTCTTAGCACCAGGAAACACCACCACTGTTCAAGCCTGTAGAGAAGACTCAATAAGCCCAATCACACAGATCCTTGGGAGAGCATGAATGCACAAGCTACATCACGAGGGTCGTAATCAAGAGCACGATTGCTTCTCTTAGATATTCTATCTCGAAATGGAACAAAATCTCAATGGACACCAAGTGATGGTGGTGTAGGGATAGTTTAGGGGCCCATTTGATCGCCCAAAAGTGTCTAACACAAAAAAATTCATACCTCCTTAGGCCCTTACCCTATGCGAAAAAAAGACGAGGGTACAACTCGAGATCAACATCACAGAGAATAAATTCATTAAGCTAGGGGGTAAAAAACCAATGAGAGATTAAGGAGGTTCCAAAATAGCTGGACTGGAAGCGATCTCGCCTGGATGAAAAAATTTGATTTGGGCAGCGAGGCACACTAGTGTTAATGAATCCCGATGTAATGAACCGCAAATTCACTGAAAAAAAAAATTCTATGACATAATTCTGTTTCGTTTAAGCTTAGAATTTAAGTGAAGCTAAGACTCATTTCTGTCCATAATGACATTATTACACCATTCTAGTTTTACTTCGAACCAAAAAACTTATGTTGATAAATTTTGTCCATAATTCTATGAGTTCCCTTAACTCTCAAACTACTCCAACATACTCATATGTATATAGGAAACATCTAAACTTAGGTCGAAGGAACCTTTGAGGTTAAAAGAAATAAAGCTCAGGGGGAAGCACAACTGTCGTTAGATCAAAAGGATCTAGATGCATAGAGTTTAACCTCTGAGAGGTTGCGCACGAGAGTAACTGAATGAACGATCGACTTCAGGGAGAAGTGTCGAAATTGTGAGAGTTGTTGTATCCGGAAAAGGTGCGCGAGGTTTAAACCTCGTAACAATAGAAGGAAGAGAACTCGTCAATCCCCGAAAGCATCAGGACCATCCAATTTGGAGGATAGATGTGAAAGATCCAAGCCCATTGGGGATTTCCACACCGGGGAAATGGGAGTGAAGACTCTCCCAAATTCTTGAAAGGAGAAAGCTAGGATTGATCGCGACTATTGATCATCCCGAAAAGAATACAAATGTTGATCATGGCTAAAATATCGCAGCCATCCATCAGAGGGACAAGTGGCTATCGGTTGGCATTTTGGCACCCATGAAACCAAAGGGTGAGACCCCTCGTTTTCATAAGTCGTGAAATTCTAGTATACGAAAACCCCGAATTAGTTTAGCATGAAAAAGGTTTTCAGCGTTTCAGCACCCAAGAAACCAAAGGGCAAGATCCCTTGTCTCCGCAAGTCGTGAAATTTCGATACACGAAACCCCGAATCGATTTAGTGTGAAAAAGGTTTTCAGTGTTTCAGCACCCGAGAAACTAAAGGGCAAGATCCCTTGTCTCCGCAAGTCGCGAAATCCCGATATACAAAACCCCGAATCAGTTTAGTGTGAAAAGGTTTCTACTTTTTAGCACCCAAAATTCCAAAGGAAAAGAAGACGCAGGAGTCCCGAAACCCCGAAACGCGAAAGGTGTAAGTGTTGGTTAAGGACAGAGGAGAGCAAGGTTATAGTTTAAGAGTTGTAAATGATTTTGGGGTGGAAAAAAAAAAAACAAACTGTCATTCTTACTGAGTAAGGGTTTGTTATTGAATGACTCCTCAAAAAGGAATTCAGCCATCATATCTTTTATTGTTATGACTTCCAGAAATTTTACTAAGGTTTAGTTAGAATGTTGTTCTCTATTATTTTTCCATAGTTGTTGTCTGTACAGTCTAAGTTCTTATGCATTGTATGGAATCTATGCATTTCCAAAGGCCCACATCTTTTGAATCACATCTCAACAAAAGAAAAGGGGCTTTAGAATATTAATCTGTTGTACAGACATCAAGCAAGATACAAATATATGCATATAATCCTATTAAATGCGTATCCTAGTCATGCATTGATACTTTAGTGATGTTATTTCTTTGCATAGCTTATTACCGAAATATATGAGTACTCAGTCATTGTCATTCTTGTTTATACATCGACATTTCTTAGATCATTATCATCATCTAAGGGAATTGATATAGAGAAATGAAAAGGAAGAATGGAGTCTGAGTTTGTAAAACTAATCAGTTCTGCACATTTAATTGTGCTTTTAATTGCAAGGTTGATATTTCAGCATTAGGGACTTTCTTGTTACATATACGTGGAGTTCCTTTGCTCTATTAAACTGTGAAATCTCGAACCCAAAAACCCCAAAAATGTCGGGCCACAGTCTTTTCACATTTCACGATTCGAAATTCCTTATTTCATTTTGTTTATGCGTCAGGTCTTCGTAAACCATGAAATCCTCAACCCCGAAACCCCGAAACGCTGGGCCACAGTCTTTTCACATTTCGCGATTCGACATACAACATGGTCTTTGTCTTTTGTGTTCAGTGTGTGTAATCAACGAAACCCGATTGACCTTTGTTTTTTCACACCATTTTGTTTTCTACAGTTTATGCCATTAAACAAAAGTCTAAGTTATTTTATCGGTTAAGTTCTTGAGTAAATGTCTCTGAACCCTTATGCTTATGGAGTATTATACTTCTGTAAACTCCTACTTATTACCTGAATATATATATATATAGATTGAATATCTATCTGTCTTCCAATTGTATGTGAACCCTGTTGGGATTAAGCTCTAAAAGGAAAAATTTGTAGACATATCGGTGGAAATCACTTACAACTTTTGTACTCGTAATTTTGTCCATTTCCACTATAATACTTAGGCATATATATATATATGTGTGTGTGTGTGTGTGTGTGTGTGTGTGTGTAAAATAAATATTGATTGTGATTCCTGTTGTACATGGATTTTATTTGGTTTTTGGACTATTAGGTACCCAAACAAATCCCAATCATACCCTATGTAAAGTTCTCAGGTTCAAATCCATTTACAATAGATAAATTTTGTACACTGGAGTTTCGAAATACTGGTAATTACCCTACAACCACCTCCATGGTAATAACTTAGTTTATAAAGGGACTATTCCATAATTTAACCATATAATTTACTTCCGATTATCCTTGAACATATTTCACCGAGGTTATTGTATCCATACTGAGTTAAATAGGTGCATTACAACTGTTCCTAAATAATTCAAAGAGATGGAACATAATTTCAATTCAGATTTAACGAATACACTGTATTAGATATACGAGCATTTAAACAGAAGATGGAAAGCATTTCAATTCAGATTTAAAAATTACATTGCATCATATATAAAATCATTCAGACAGAGAGGAATATAGCAACATATCTAAACCAACATGCGGGGAGACAAAGGGAACGACCATGTTCCTCCCAACCGTAGAACAGGGTAGTCAAAACACTTACCCGATTCAGCCCCTAGCTTGACCATGAATACATGAGGGAAAACTTGGAATCTCCTCCTCAACAAATGTCTTTATGTTCCAGCAGAATCCTCTTGCCTCACACTCAATCCGTAGTGTTCATAACAACAAGAGAACTCAAAATCTTTTCCCCATCATACTTGGCAACGTCCTACCTCCTCACATATGCTATTTATCAATTTTGCCCAGGTCTTTTTCCCTCCCTTGGGAATTTTTGCAAGTTTCTAAATCCCTGATTTTTAGGGGCTGCCAATGGCCAAATCTTTGATTTTCCACTTCTAATAATCATCCCAGAGGTAGTTCCAACATGTTTCCCACTCATAGAGTCATGGTCAATTGATTTTAACATGGTTGTTCCATTTTTCCTCCTACAATTAATATAATTGTTCTGTTTTTATACAAGTTTCATAGTCAAATAGTTAGTTGAGTTAAATTAGATCTCTTCCCAACAGTCATAATAATTAATTACAAATATCAAATTTGAAATTTGGAATTGCCATATGTTAGCGCTCTGTAATTTGCCCAAGGCTGTAAGGCAGTCACAGAGGCAACATCAAAACCACTTCGAATCTTGGATCTAGAACTCTAACACTCAGAGAGGGATCTCTCTGTATGATATAGCTTTGTTTAATAGGTATTAGGCTAGTTATGCAAATGTGGGGTTGGGGTTTTTAAATGTTTGTTTTGGACAGCAAGGAGGGCCATTGGGCAAATGGGGTCTGCACTTGAATATGTGATTAATTCTCAGATTTGGACAAAGCTCTTACACAGGGCAATGTAGCAGCAATATTGGATCGAATTGAGTTTTAAAAGAAGAGATAAGGGAGGAAAAAACCAAGCCAAGGAGCAGCTAAGAATTCCTTGACTGAACTCTTTAGATGAATAACATAAAGATTGTCAAAAGGACAGATGCAGAGTATCTGATGATAAATTCTGCTATGTTTACTTACTTCTGACAATAAGAACTGAAAAATAGTGGAAAGATGACCGGAAAACACTTTAACAGAGGAAAAACACCACCAATACATCCACACAAGAATCCTGTAGCAAAAATAACATGTCCATCACTGATTGATCATTCAAAAATTACATAAACAAGTTTTTATGGCCAAGCACAGCCCACAGTCCAACCAGGAACCTCAAAGGTCGAACCTTTTTACATTAAAATCATCTGAATAAATAAGATATATCATCGCAATATGTTTCGGAAGTCGGTTTAACTACCTCGGCCAAGAATAGCCACCACTCCCACAAAATTTGGAGCTTTCTGCCATGAAAGACGGACCGGTTTTCTGCGAACAAATGGGTCCAATAATATGTGATTTTCTCTTCAATGATAACACCTGGGAAAAAAATGAAAGAGGTTATCATATATGGGCATGTTCTGGACAAAAACCTCCTTCGGTTTTTCCAAATTCGTCCCCAGTTGGCCGTAACAGCTCCTGCAAGATCGGGACTGAAACGGAAAATTGAAAATCTGGAAAAATAGGCTTCAAAGACGTCTTTTATTTTTCTTTCTCGTAACTCCACTGAAAAAACTGAGAGAGGTTTTTGTTCTTCAGCCTGTAATAAGAAAAAAACTCTCTCGGATTTTCAAAATACGTCTCCATTTGCCCAGAAACTGTCTCAGACGAACACATAGTAAAACCAACAAAAAATGGTAAAAATATGCAAAAGTGTTTTTTTTTTTCTTTTTTTTCGTGTTGAGTGGTATTCCGGACCCCCCCCCCTCGTTAAAATCTAGATGGTGAGGGGGGGTTTGGAATTTTTAAGGGCTATGGTATTAATTTTAATGTGATAAGATGTAAGGGGAAATGCATGTAGTTTAATGGGGATTCCGGACCCCCCCCTCTCATTAAAGTCCGGAAGGTGAGGGGGGGTTCGGAAAGTTTATGGAGTGTTGATTAATATGGTAGATATGGATGGAGGGGCGCTGTTGCATGGAACATGGGTGGGAGTCTTGGTGGGAGTGGAGGGTGACGTAGGAGTGAGGTAGGGGTGGTGGTGAGTGGAGTGTGACGTGAGGGGAGTGAGTGGGGGTATGACTTAGGATTACATGTTTTGTTTTTATTTTTAATTTTTAATTTTTTATGTTTTGTTTTGTTTTTTAATACTTGCTTGTTGTTTTATATGTTTTGGTTTTTATATATATATTTAATGTTTTAATACATATGCTTTTTTTTATATAATTTTTGTATTTATTATATTTTGTTTTTAATTTTTATTTGTTTTATTACTTTTGTTTTTTAATATTTAACTAATCCTAATTACTAACCTAGTTGCTAACTTAGGTTTTTAACTTAATTAATAATTAATTAATTATTAAATAGTTATTTATTTATTAGTTTAACCTATCTTAACTATACTAACCTTACTTATTTAATCTAACTAACTGGGATTATTAACTATCCTAAGTCCATTTATTCAGGGATAGAAGGCGGGTGAGGCGTATTCAATGGGTTGAAAAGACAAGGGAGTGAAGGCGCAGTGGAGGATGGAAGATTCAACAGAATGATGGAGGATCGGGCGAAATGGATGGAGGGAGGAAACGGGATCAACCGATCCAGAATTCGTCATCACGAGGGAAAATGCCAAATCAACAGTCGAATAATTGATTCACCTATAATTATAGGACCCCAACACCATAAATGGAAAAAAAATTCCAAATTTGAATTTACTAAAAACGGAATAAATTTCTAGCAAATTTAAATTTCAAAAAATAATTTATTTTTTGGGATGTCACATCCTTTCCCCCTTTAGTAAAACACTATCCTTAGTGTTCATTTTTTTCCTAGAACAGGATTGGATGATATTTTTGCAAATCTCCCTCCAACTCCCAAGTGGCCTCCTCAGGACTAAATTACTTCCATTGCACCTTTACCTAAAAGACGAATCTATTCCGAAGTGTTATTTCTCTTTGGTTCAGAATGCACAGGGGTTCCACCTGCAACTCGCCTTCGGGTTCCACCTGCACCAAGTTCCAATCAATCTTATGAGTAGGGTCATGAATATCCTTTTTCAACAATGAAACATGAAATACATTATGAATTCTTAGATTAGCTGGAAGTGCAAGTTGATATGCTACGGGTCCAATTCGAGCTAGTATCTCGAAGGGCCTACAAAACCTGGGTGCTAGCATGGCACAGTTGCCTAAATTTAGCGATATTTTTTGGGCTTTGACCTTCAAGTAAACATGGTCTCCCACTTGAAATTCCAAGTGTCTTATTTTCTAATATGCATAGATCTTCTGTCTGTCCTGTGCTTCTTTGAATTTCTATTGTACCTTTCTTACCATGTTCTCCATTTCTTGGAGCATCTCTGGTCCAAACATGAGTCTGGCAGCTAGGTTATCCTAGCTAATTAGAGTTGTACACTTTCTTCCATACAGTATTTTGAAAGGTCTCAACTTAGCCAAAGTTTGGTATCCATTATTATATGCAAATTCTACCAAGTGTAGGTAGTCTTCCCACTTGTTCGGTTTTGCTCTTACATAAATGTGGAGCATATCCTCTATGTTTTGGTTTGTCATTTTGGTCTGTCCATATGTTTGTGGATGATAACTCATACTGAAATTCAAATTAGTATTTAGCCCTGCAAACAATTCCTTCCAAAAAGCGGATGTGAATTTTACGTCTCTATCTGAAATCGCCATTTTAGGAATACCATGCAGTCTAAAAAATTCTTTCATGAATATTTTAGCAATGTTTATAGCTTTAAAAGTAGAATTTATAGGAATAAAGTGTGCAGACTTACTGATTTTATCGATTACAACCATGGTAAAATCATTTTGTTTCTGATTTTTAGGCAAACATGTTATAAAGTCCAGCGGTGAGATCGGAAGAGCGGTTCAGCAGGAATGCCGAGACCGATCTCGTATGCCGTCTTCTGCTTGCTTATAGGAATAAAGTGTGCAGACTTACTGAGTTTATCGATTACAACCATGGTAAAATCATTTTGTTTCTTATTTTTAGGCAAACATGTTATAAAGTCCAGCAATATGGTCTCCCATTTCCATTCTGGTACCAGTAATGGTTGTAATAGCCCGACTAGATGCTGGTGTTTGGCCTTAACCTACTGACAATCCTGGCACCTAGCCAAGTATTCTACTATTTCACCTTTCATATTAGGCCAGTAGAACAATTTTCTAAGTTCTTTTATCATTTTTTTGGTAACTTGGATGACCAAAATACAGTTTCTTATGCACTTCGTCCAAAACTGTTAATTTTAACTTTGTTCAATCTGGTATGTAAAGTCTGTTTTTAAATCATAATAATCCCTTCTTGTCGATACTTAGATCTGGTTTATCGGAGTTTGCGGTACTATTTTGTAATTCTTCCATCATCTTAGTGTAATTTCCGTTGCTAATATCGGTCATCCTTACCTTTTGTTCCTGATCACTTTTTGCCCTGACGATATTTACCTCAAATAACCCATGGACTCTTCTGCTTAAAGCATCTACTACTTTATTTTATTTTCCCTTGATAAGTCTGACTTCGATGTCAAATTCGCTCAAGAAGGCTAACCATTTGGCTTGCCCTGCATTGACCTCTGGTTGACTAAACAGATATTTCACACCGCTATTATCCGTCAATAGTAGAAATTTCCTTCCCATTATGTACTATCGCCACATTTTTAGTGCGTGTATTACCGCTGCCAATTCTAAGTTGTGAGTGACATAATTTCTCTCATGTTCCTTTAATTTCTGAGACTCATAAC
>CBVK0103424059.1:0-16781 GCA_900067695.1 Picea abies | reverse complement strand
TCAAGGAGAGGTTGAGAATCTCATGGATGGTTGAGATATTTTCTCAAACAAAAATCCTAATTTGGTGGATCTTGAGAGATGTTTCCTCCTTGAAATCCTTGAGAGATATTTTCTCCTTAATATCCTTGAGAGATATTTTCTCCCTAAAAATATTCGAGATCTCATTTTAGTGGATCTAGTGAGTGATCTTCTCCATGGTAGTTAAGCCTACAAATCCTGTATAATGAAGGATTTCTATGGAGAAGAGGAGGAAGCTTGGAGATATGAGACTTATGATCGTGGGATTCATGCAAGGGTTGGACGAGGAGAGTTTGGAGGAATTGAAACTAACATCATTCATGGTCTGTAAGTTTTCTTTGTTCTCATTTAATATACTTGGCCTATTTCCTTCAAGTATGTGGTTTCATGTGCTTATCTATGTTTAATTTGATTTTCATAAATGAATTTGCTTTGCGTAATCCATTAGATTAGAATGAAGTTGTTTGTTTCTTGTTTTTCATTGCAGGTATTGATTTGCGTCAATAATTAGATCAAGTTTGCGGATAGGAGCAACTATGACAAACACCATAAACATAGTACATCCTACTTTACCTTCTCCTCTATTTTCGATAAGAATGATGAGTTTATAGAAATGGTAGTGTCCAAATGATTTTTTTTGTTTTAGTATAGGGGTCAATAATTCAAGGGAAAGTTCACTTGTCCGTAGGGAAATATTTCCGTAACACCAAGGTTAAGGGAGCCAAGCTTCCAATTTTTAGATATAAGTTTGAAGAGTTGGAGATTAAGGAATATAAAGACATTACAACCTAACTTTTGCGAGTTGAAGAAATAGTTAACACTATTAAGGAATTGGGAGTAGAAGTTGATGAATAAATGGTTGTTCAAAAGGTATTGAGGTCTCTTCCTATGAGATTTGATCCTAAAATATCGACCCTAGAAGAAAGAAGAGATCTTGGTACATTGAGCATGGATGAACTACATGGAATATTTACAGCCTGTGAAATGAGAACATAACAAGAGAACTCAGTCACGAAGGAAACAACTTTAAGGGCATCCAAGAAGACAAAGAAGAATATCAAGCAAAAGTCAAAACTAGGTTGTAGCTGTAGTGATGATTCAAATGAAGATGAAGATATGGCTAACTTCGTATGAAAATTATAGAAAGGAATCGACAAGTATAAAGGTATTCTTCCATTGAAATGTTTTAATTGTGGTGGTATTGGTCATTTTGCTTCTAAATTTCCTCATAAGAATAAACATAGTGATGAAGAAGAAGATTCAAAAAGGGAAAATAAATACCAAAATGGAAACAAGAGAAGAAACAAAAGGAAATTATCCAAGAAAAGTTTCTACTCAAAGGAGGACAGTTCCTCATCAGACGAGGAGGATAATGACATTGAAAATGATTCAGAAAGAGTACTCTTCATGGCAGTAGAAGATGATTATGAAGAGGAAGGTGAAGTTGATCTTAGAGTAGAGATAATTAGTGCATTAGAAGAACTTAGGAAGGAAAGAAAGAAAAACAAGTCACTCAAGGAAAAATGAAAAATGAAAGAGGGATCTCATAATTCCAACTCCGAAGAACTAGAGAAGATGATCACGAGTATAAAATTCAAATAAAAGAAGACATAAGAATTGAGGAAATACTTAGAATTCATTTAGAAGAAAAGGAGAAAATGATTGGAAGTTTGGAAGCGGAGACAATCTCTTTAAGGAAAGATCTCCAGAAGAAAGATATGCAGCAGAAAAGCACCATGATATTGGATAAAATAATCAACAATCAAACACCATCCGATGACAGATCCAGAATAGGATACAATCAAGTACAAAATGAGAAAGGATCGAGCTCCAAGACAACAAAACATGAAGCAATAAAAAACAACTATGCAGAGATTGTCAAAGATTTCGTTAAGAAGGAAGAATGCATGCCCCCAAAGAAAAACATTCTAGAAATAAAAAAGACTCAAGAAGACGAATTCATAAAGAGTGAATCACAAAGAAGATCATCTACTCCCAGGTATCAAAGGTTATTTTATGGTCATTGTTTTAGTTGTGCTAATGTTGGACATAAAACTGTAAACTTTAGAGCCTATGCCAAGAACCAAAATAACTATGCAGGATACTTGAATAATGGTTATCCTAGAAAATATTATGAAGCATACAGCATAAATCAAAACAATTTTAGTTCATTGAGCAATTAAGTAGAATGATACAAATTCAACAATTTTGGACACATATCGAATAATTGTAGATTGACTATTACACCCAGGGAATCAAAGAGAACATTAACAGTCAGATATCTGAACCATAAGAGATATGTAAAATAAAGCAGAACCAGTGCTCACTTTCTCTACAAGATCAACACATGAAAAGTGTTTGGTATGTCGACAATGGTTGTTCAAAGCATATGAAATGTGACAAGAACAAGTTTTTAACTCCGAATAAAGAAATATATGGATCAATTTTATTTGACAATAATCATTCAACTAAAATTACAGGTAGAGGCATAGTTAATATTGTAAGAAAAGATGCCAAGGAAGAAAATGTTCTAATGGTCGAAGATATGAAACACACTCTGCTGAGTGTAATTCAAATGTGTGATCAAGGACACACACTTCAATTCAACTTAGAGAAATGAAAAATTAGGAAAGAAGGATCAGGAAAGTTAGTGGCGATAATGATAAGGACTCCAAACAACATATATGTTTTGAATGAAATTGGAAAAGAAAGTTGTTGTTTTGGAATGGAAAATGAAAGTTGGCTTTGGCACAAAAGAATGAGTCACATGCATTTTGAAAATCTTGTCAAAATCAACAGAAAGGAAACATTAAAAGAAATGTTGATGTTTTGGTAGCTGCGGGGGAACTTTCCCTCCTAGATGACCTTTATTAGATGAAAATAATATTATGGAAGAAAGAGATCCATTGGATAGATGTTGAAATACCCCAGAAGAGAAGTCGACCCAGAAGAATAAAGAATAATGAAAAGACACCTTCCCAGAAGAGAAGTCAACCCAGTCCAGTGGCCAAGAAGAATATAAATAGAGGACGTCTTGGGTCATTTGTTCACTCAATCGCTCTCTCTCGACTACACAAAATTAAGGAACAAGTTTGGAGAAGGTGACATAACAACTGCAATGACTCAATTTCTTCTTCTTCAGTCTTTTGGTATCTCTCTCTTGTGCGCTACTCCTTGTGGTGTGATATCTTGGCATAGTGCTACTGCTGCAAATGTGGTGGTATTTCTAGTTGAGCTAGCCTTTGTGCTAGGTTTTATCTATTTGGACTTTCTTTGTAAACAAAATATATCTAATAAAGGTTGCTGGGTTTTTCCCCCATTTGGTGTTTTCCCAGGATAAATCTCTTGTGTTCTTTTTGTCTCTTGTTTATACCGCTACTACTTAGTACATGATATATGTGTTAATGCTAATGAAGTAAAAGAACACTAGTAACAATAATGCTCTGTAAATAAGGAAAATCTAACATGGAATCATAGCTGGTTACCTTTGTAATAGTTTGACCATTGGAAGGAAGATCGCTACAACAACACCTTGTAGCATCTTACAACTGCAATACTTTGTCAAGCTCATTGAGCACTATCCCAAGGTCGTTGGGGATAATTCCTTTACAGAGCAGTGCGCCCTAACCTAGCGCACCCACTAAAACCCTCAACGTGCAGTTTGGTGTGTTTGAAAAATTGAGGTTTTTCAGCACTGGGGTTTCTACCAGTAAAAAATGTCAACCAGCATGAGAGTTGAAGATAGATTGGATGGAACAGATAACTTCAGATCCTGGAAGCACAGAGTTCTCCTCATTCTAGAAGAGAATGAATTATTGGATCATATCAAGCAGATGCTTCCAGAACTAGAAGAAGAAGACGCCAAAGCAAAGTTCAGGAAGAATGAAGTCAAGGCCAAAAGGATCTTGACAAACTCAATAATAATGTATCAAAACTGAAAACACCGAAGGAAATGTTTGATGCCCTAACCAGACTTTATGAAAGTAAGAATACTAGTCGAAAGCTTACTTTAAGGCATCAACTCAGAAACGTGACAATGAACAAGCCAAAAACAGTAGCCAACTATTTCATGAGGATTTCGTAGATCAAGGACGAGTTAGCAACCATTGGAGATCCATTAGAAGACGATGAACTCGTGACTACTACACTCCATGGATTTCCCTCCTCTTGGGATCCATTTGTTCAAGGGATTTGCGCCAGAAGCAAATTGCCCAAGTTCATCAAGCTATGGGCGAACTGCACCCAAGAGGAATCTAGGTTGATATCCAAATCACAGAAGACTAATGATGATGGAAATCAAGCACTTGTTGCCTAAGTGAATAAGAGAAAGGAAAGGGAAGAAGGCAGCCCGAAGAAGTCTAGGAAACCACGCCATAGGAAGGATGCGTCAAATATCAGATGCTACAACTGCAAGGAGATGGGACATTATGTTGCACAATGTCCTCTTAAACATGAGAAAAGAAAGACGAATCACCATACACATGTAGTAGATGCTGAAGGGCAGAAGTCAAAGGATGAAGAGTATGTCCTTTAGTTAATAGTGCTTCCAAGCACATGACTGGGTAAACTATAGAAGACAAATCAAGTGGGACAACCGCAGCTAAACTCCAGGTTTGCATATCAAGTTTGATATTTTTATACTGCTGCAATTTAAGTAAGTGTTGTAACTAGAATAGCAATCTTTAAATTCTAGTATGGCTATCGTTATTGCTAGTTTAACACTTGATTATTGTTGGTACGACTACCATTAGGTGAATACTCATATTAACAATACACTTGTTTACAAGATAAATTGATCCCCTCTAGAAGTTATTCTTGGTTGTTGACCTTGTTCCAGGGAGGTTATCTTGTAAATTCCATGAAGGTTACCATGGAAATATTGTTGTTCTTGTTTCTTGTTCTGGGCAGGTCACAAGTAATAGCTCTGAGAGGGAGCTATAATGACGGTTGCATCAAGCTCATTGAGCACTATCCCAAGGTCGTTGGGGATAATTCCTTTACAAAGCAGTGCACCCTAACCTAGCGCACCCCTTGAAACCCTCAGGGTGCAGTTTGGTGAAGGTTGAAAAATTGAGGTTTTTCAGTGCTAGGGTTTCTACCAATGAAAAATGTCAACCAACATGAGAGTTGAAGATAGATTGGATAGAGAAAATAAATTTGGATCCTGGAAGCATTCTAGAAGAGAATGAGTTGTTGTATTATGTCAAGAAGATACTTCTAGAACTAGAAGAAGAATACAACAAAGCAAAGTTCAGGAAGAATAAGGTCAAGAGGATATTGAAAAACTCGATTAAGGATCTTAGATCTAGCGCACTCAGATGAATCCCAAGAGTTGGAGGAAGTAGTGACTATGTCTCCTACAATAGAGAAAAACTCAAATAAGGTAAAAAACAACAAGATTCTAGGTTTTCATATTAGGTTTGATATTTTATATTGCTACATTTTAAGTAAGTGTTGTACTTAGAATAATGGTCTTTAGAGTTCTATTATTTCTATTGTTATCGAAGGTTTAGTAACACTTGAATATTATCGATATGATTTGCATATCAGTAAATATTCATTGTTAAATATTAATGATGCACTTGTTTGAAAAATGAATTTGATCTCTTATAGGAGATTTTGTTGTCTTTTGTTTCTTGTTCCGGGTAGGTTACCATGGAAGAATGATTGGTCGCAACAACGGAAGAGTGTTGGAAAGTTTTATTCCTATTATTCTATTTTTTTTGAGTCTTTCTCCAGGAAGGTCAGATGTGATATCTTTGAGAAGGAGCTACAATGACGATGGTTCCCATTCTTGTTTTATTATTATAAGAATGTTATTCTTTTTTGTTGTTTTGCCCTATTGTTGCTCTTTTTGTGGGAAGGTCATAGGTAATAGCTCTAAGAGGGAGCTATAATGATGGTTGTAGGAGGAAACAATTTAGATGGTCTCTAGTTGAGACATGGAGCAGGCTATCTAGACATAAAGATGTGTACATGACCGTACACATCCATGTAATGAAGGAGAAGAGGACGAAATCAGAACCTTCTGGCGAGAAGGGTACTTTTACATAATATAGAGTATCTCATATGGAGATTGACTATAAGGAGTAGAAGGCTCCTAAGATGACTGTACATATCTGTCTAGTTCAGTTGATCACTCTTCAAATAATCATGAAGAGTCAATAGAGATAGAAGGGCCTACCCATAATCATTGTAGTGACCATGAAGAGACCAACATAGTCTCGTGATAATTTGCAGGATGCAAAGGGGATGAAAATATATGGCATTGATGAGACATATCATAAGGAGTAGTAGATGGCTCCACCAGTGGTGAGGCAGGAAACCCCACCAAGTACCAGCTCAGAAGGAGATAGAGTTCAGAGGGATTCAACCCTCAGGATCTAGTAGGGAGGAGAAACCTCCCCAGGATAGTTCATAAAAGATTAGACTTCAGAGGAGGCCATCACATGCAGAGGAAGCATATGTCTCTAGAGATTATATAGACTCAGAGGGAGTCAATATTCAGAGGGAGCATGTAGAGAGTGAGCTTGATCTCAGAGAGAGTTGGTGTCTTAGAGACTTTCATTCAAAAAGTATTCATTCTCAGATTCAGATGGAAGAGAGAGATGTCTTCCAAGACTGACATACATGTGCCATGATTTGAGGAGGATAGTTCAAAGCTTCATAGGCTTCAAGGATATATGAGACCTCCTGGGAGGATTCCCCTGTTTCATTGTTAAAGGAGGAAGCTAGTCAGAAGGAATGGGATATGGATTCTTACCTTGGCTCGGAGACCAAAAGAGAAGTCAACAGTGAATTCCAAGTTGATATACAAGATCAAGCATGTTTCAAATGGCAAGATAGAGATGTAAAAATATTGATTTGTGGACCGAGGATTCTCCCAGCAAGAGGGAGAATATTATGACGAGACACTTGCTCCAGTATTCTCCCAGCAAGAGGGAGAATATTATGACGAGACACTTGCTCCAGTAGCGAGAAGAAGTGTACACAGAGCAACCACAAGATACATGAGAAAGAGACTCATGTCTACAGATTGAAGAAGGATTTGTACGGGCTTAAGAAGGCACCCAGGGCATGATATGCCAAGATAAAAAATTTATTTGATGAGCTTGGGATGGTTTCCGATTGATCCTACATGTGGATGACCTGATCCTGATAGGAGATAAGAAACTCATAGTTGGGTGCAAGAGGGATCTCGCTTTAGAGTTCGATATGAAGGATCTAGGTTTGATGCATTACTTCTTGGGAATGGAGGTGTGGTAGAGATTAGATGAGATTTCCTTAGCGAAGGAAAATATATTGTTGAGATCCTGAAGAGATTCAGGATGATGGAATGCAAGTCCATGGCCACACCCATGACAATAAGAGATTCAGGATGATGGAATGCAAGTCCATGGCCACACCCATGACAATAAATCTGAAGCTACCGAGTGATTCATATTCACATTTTGTGGATCCCACAATGTATAGACAATTGATTGGATCCTTGATGTACTTGGTTAACACCAGGCTGGATATATGTCTTGCAATGAATACCTTGAGTTTGTACATGGTTAAACCTAGACATGTACATTGGATGACAAAAAAACTATGCTGATATACCTATGTGGTACGATTATATATTGATTGAGATACTCCTCAGATGGATATGTGAAGCTGTTGGGATAGACAAACTTTGATTGGGTAGGGAGTGTAATGGATCTAAAGAGTACTTTCGAATGTTTCTTCAGTTTGGGATTAGTGTGATCTCATGATTTAGTAGGAAGCAGATGTCAATGGCACTCGGTACAACATAGACAAAGTATATAGAATCCAGTATTGTAGGACATGAAGTAGTGTGTCTTAGAAAGTTTCTTGCAGGAATTCACCTGAGACATGATGAAGAAGGGAGAAATGAATCTCCAGTACACATCCATAGATGAGAAAATTTTGAACATTCTCACCAATATTTTGTCCAAGGTGATGGAAAAATGAGTAGCATCAGGAAGGCATTCTCCCGGATTGGTCATGCTGATTTGAACAAGGGAGAATAATACATTCACTCACATGATTAGCCATGCTGACCTCGCTAGTGGTAAATGGACCATGCACAATATTTCTCCTATTAGTTATGATGATTTGAATAGGAGTGAAAAAGACTTGAGGTGCTCCATAGACAAGCTTGGCATGATATAGAATGTCCACCCTCATTGAGAGGGAGGTGTGTTGTTTTCTTCTCATGACGGCTAACCCCTCTGGCCAAGGGTTCCCTAGATTAGTCATGTGAGGTTATTAAGGGGGTAATGCACTGTTGTACCAGATGAGAGAAGGAACATCACATGCATAGTTGTGAGGACTATGGGAGTAGCTTCACACTACTGAATGAAACTATAACTATGGATGATGGCATTGTAGGAGCTGTGTGCTACTAGTTGCTTGCTGCATAGTTATAGATACATCGACTATGATTATGGTTGATGGAATTGTAGTAGTTGTGTGATACTAGATGATTGGTGCATAATCATAGGTATGACTATGGTTGATGGAATTGTAGTAGTTGTGTGCTACTAGTTGATTTCTACATAGTCATAAAGATGAATATGGATGATGGAATTGCAGTGGATGTGTGCTACTAGCTGATTGTTGCATAGTCATTCAAATCCTGCATATGGCTGATGGATTGTAGTAGTTGTGTGCTACTAGCTGATTGTTGCATAGTCATGGAGGCTGCAAACTATGATTATGGATGATGGCATGGTAGTAGTTGTGTGCTACTAGTTGATTGCTGCATAATCATAGAAACTGTTGGATTGCATGGTGGTAGATTATGTAGCTATCGATTGATTGCAGGAGAGAGACATTGTGTCTATGAATAGTAGCTGTGTGCTACTTGGAGTGGTTATGTATGATTGGATAGTAGTTGTGTACTACTATGGATCGACACAATCGTGTTCTGCTGGATGGCATTGTAGTAGCTGTGCGCTACTAGATTATTGCCATGGAGACTACTGATTCACATTGGGAGTAGCTGAGTGATACTTGATTGCAAATATTGTGACAGAAGATTCGAGCTACTGATGTATTTATGGCAGTTGTGTGCTACCCGCTGATTATAGATTAGTTAGTGGACTACTAGATGAAGACATCGTGAAAGATACCTCCCTAACTAAGAGGGAGTGTTGATGTTTTGGTAGATGTGGGAGGAAATTTCCTTCCTAGATGACCTTTCTTAGATGCAGAGAATATTCCAGAAGCAAGAGATCCATTGGATAGATGTTGAAATACCCCAGAAGAGAAGTCATCCCAAAAGAATAAAGAATAATGAAAAGACACCTTCCTAGAAGAGAAGTTGGCCCAATATAGTGGCTTGGAAGACTATAAATAGAGGACGTCTTGGCTCATTTGTTCACTCAGTCACACTCTCTCAACTACACAAAAGTAAGGCGCAAGTTTGGAGAAGGTGACACAACAATTGAAATGACTCAATTTCTTCTTGTTCAGTGTTTTGGTATCTCTCTCTTGAGCGCTACTCCTTGAGGAGGTTCACTATCTTGGCATAGTGCTAATGCTGCAGTTGTGGTGGTATTTCTAGTTGATCTAGATTTTGTGCTAGTGTTTATCTATTTGGACTTGCTTTGTGAATGAAATCCATCTAAGAAAGGTTGCTGGGTTTTTCCCCCATTTGGGGATTTCTTAGGATAAATATCTTTTGTTCTTTTTGTCTCTTGTTTATGCTACTACTACTCTGTACATGATATATATGTTAATGGTAATTAAGTAAAATAACACTAGTAACAATAATGCTCTGTAAATAAGGAAAATCTAACAAAAAATTCCTTAAATTTCAAAGACAACGAATATTCTATGTAAGCATTTTCTTTAGGGAAAACATACCAGGACCAAGTTCAAATCAAAGGAGTACTCAATGAAAAAACCATTGGAGATTGTACATAATGATATATGTGGACCAACAAGAACAAATGGATTAAATGGTGAAAAATACTTCATGCTACTAATTGATGACTACACAAGAATGAACGCAATTTGTATTCTCAAGACGAAATCACAGGCATTTGAACACTTCAAGATATACAAAGAGATGGTTGAAACAAAGACAAACTTGAAAATCAAATGCTTGAGATCAGACAATGGTGGGGAGTTTACATCAAAATAATTCATGGATATTTGTGGTGAACATGGGATAAAAAAGAAATTCTCAGTAGCTAGGACACCTCAACAAAATGGAGTTGCTGAAATAAATAATAAGATAGTACAAGAAATGGCAAGAACCATGTTGAAAGATTCGAAGTTGGATGACATATTTTTGGAACACGCAATACATACAAAAATTGATATCCTAAACATATAAATGCTCATAAGTAATAGTGATAAGACTCCCTATGAGCTATGGAAAGGAATACCAATAAATGTGAAGCATTTTAGAGTATTTGGAAGCAACTTCTATATCAAAAGAGAAGACAACATGATTGAAAAATTTGACTCCCGAGTTGAAAAAGACATATTTTTCGGGTACTCAAACAAGAGCAAGGCATACAAGTGTTTCAATATGAGATTCAATAGAATAGTGGAAAACATCAATGTAAATATTGATGAGACAAGTGTACAAAATCCCAAAGAAGAAAACAAAGACTCAACAGAGAAGGAAGGAGAAGTGGATTTGAAAGAAGAAGCAGAATTGGAAGAAGAAGAAGAGCAACCAAAAACAAAACAAGAGGAAGATGATCAACAAAATATTCAAATATCTCCAAAAAATCCTAGCCGATGAGTGCAAAAAAATGATCCACTGGAACAAATCATTGGGAATAAAGATGCAGGAGTTGAAACCCAAAGAAAATTACGCTTACCAGAACAAAGACATTTAGCAATGTTGTCCACATTTGAACCCAATTTTTTTGAAGAATCCAACACTGATGAACACTGGATCAAAGCTATGGAAGAAGAACTGTATCATATAGAGAAGAATGAAACATGGGAACTTGTTCCAAGGGATAATAATAAGAAAATGATTGGCACAAAATGGGTATTTAGAAAGAAGCTGAACGAAGATGGACATGTAACCAAGAATAAAACAAGGTTAGTATGCAAGGGATATGCTCAGGTTGAAGGAATAGATTTTGAAGAAACGTTTGCCCCAGTTTCCAGAATGGAAGCAGTCAAATTGATCTTGGCATATGCATGTTCTAAGAAAATCAAAGTATATTATAGGGATGTAAAATCAAGCTTCCTAAATAGAGAACTAGAAGAAGAAGTCTACATCGAAAAACCATAAGGATTTCTACTATCAGAAAATGAAGATTATGTTTGCAAATTGAAGAAGGCATTGTATGGACTCAAACAAGCTCCCAAAGCATGATATTCAAGATTGTACAAGTATATACAAAAACAAGGGTTCATGAAAGGAAATCCAGACAACAATATCTACATAAAGGTAAATCAAGGTAGTATATTGATAATTGAAGTTTATATTGATGACATTATTTTTGGAAGAAATGATGATATGATGAGTCAAAAAATCGGTACAAACATGTAAAATGAATTCGAAATGTCATCACTTGTTGAGTTGTTTTTCTTTTTGGGATTTTGTGTTTGGACGAGGAAATGAAAGGGGGTTGTAGCCTCCTTCTAGTTGGATCCGGTAAATTAGGGAGTTGGAGCTTCCTTAAGGTTGCAACCATTAAATAGGGGGTTGGAGTCTCTTTCCAGTTGTAGCTGGAGAAATAGGAAGTTGGTGCTTCCAATGAATGTACTCTTTGATAAATAAGAAAAATATTTCTTGGTTTTATCTCGCATTGGGTTTCTACGCAAAATTCTGGTGTACTTTGTCTATGTGATGTTTATGCATTGAATTATGGTGTTGATGATATATTGAATGCTCATTAGGAAGTTGGTGCTTCCAATGAATGTACTCTTTGATAAATAAGAAAATAATTCTGTGGTTTTCTCCCGCATTGGGTTTCCACGTAAAATTATGGTGTACTGTGTTGATGTGATGTCTATGCATTGAATTATGGTGTTTTAAATGCTCATGATATTTAAGGTTTTATATTGTGATTAAAAGTACTAATTGTGTTCATACTGATTCACCTCCCCTCTCAATATTCCAACAATTTCTTAGGTTTCTTTTATTCATTTTCTTTGTTTGCATTTTGTTTGGGCCTAAGATCATATTTTTTTATGCAGTTCAACTTGTAATAAATATGAGAAAAGACTATATTGAAATGATGATATATCTATTGGATTATGATTATCCTCTTCATTAAAATTTAAGGATTTCTCATATTCATCTTGGGTCACATATGTTTTTGAATGTTCACCTTCTAAATTATTCATTTCTTCATCAAAATCTTCAAATTCTCCTTCAACAATATCATCTAAAATATTCTCATTTTTTAAAGGTGATTGAATGGATTGTTCATTATTTCAATTATCTCTTTTAAGAAATTGAGGAGGATTATCAAAGTGTTTTCTAAATTGTTTTGCTTTTCTATCTCCCTCAGGAATTCTTCTTTCAACGTCCATCATGGCTAACTTATTGGAAAAGTATTTAATGATTTCAAACGTCTCTTCAATTTTACTATCCTGAATATTTTTGGATGATCCTGATGGTCCAACTTGGTATTTTGGTTTTCTATATTCTCTTACATCAGTTTCAATTTCAATTTTAGTCTTTCCTCAAGCAATCTTATTAGACTCAATTTCCACTGCATCATCTTTCATGTTTGTTAAAGTTGTGGATCTCCTTTCTCTCAGCAATAAGGAAAACTCAAGATCAAATGAACTTGCAAAAGTAACTTTTGCAGTTGTTTGTGAAGTTTCAACATCTACTGGGATTTTGTTATAAATTTTATTAGATTGTTTAATAAAATCTGAGACAGATTCATTAACTTCCATTTTAAAACTTCCAAAATCATTCAAATAATACAAATGGTACTTCTTCTCTCCCCATTGCCTAATGAAAGCAGTTTCTAATGCATCCCAAGAATCTAAATAATTTATAGAGAGTCCCTTAAACCAAGTTCTCACCCCCTCTTCAAATATTTGGATGAATATCCTCATAGAGACATCCTCATATTCAAGTCCAATTTTTTCAGAAAACTCATAAAAAAGGTAGGTGTTCAACTGCTGTAATTTCACTTTCTCCATTAAATTTTGGTAACATTTTTAGATGATTATCAGGAAAATCATGTAAATTACCAGGAAGATTCAAAAGGGCATATCTAACAACAATTTTATTGAAAACTCTCGATGGAGGAGGTGGGGGTGGTTGTTGTGGTATTTTCCCTGCCATAGCTAGGTAATAAAGTATTAGCTGATAATTCTTAGGAGGAAGGGGATTGATATAAGTCTTGAAAGGATCTTCTTCTTCAAGAGGGATTTCTAAAAGTTCCTTTTTATGACTCAAGAAGGAAAACATCGGGGCTGTAAACCAAACTTGGAAATTTTCAAGAGATTCTTTTGGGGAAATGTTTGGAGAATTCTCAAATGACTCTTTATGAGAAATGAATGGAGAATTTTTAGTGGAATGAATTTGGGAAAATACAGTAGAGTCTTTAAGAGAAATTTAAATATAACTTTCATGGAAAAATTGAATAGAGTATACTGTGGATACTGTCAAAGGTGGTTTTGGAGAACTTTGAAGGGGTTCCTTGGGAGATGAAAGAAGATATGGATTTGAAGGGTTTGTAGGAAATTTTATTGAGGAATCCTTTGGATCAATAGGATATTTTCCTTTTTCTTTAGGAGTAATGGAAGTTGAAGGATTAGAAGTGGATTGAATGGTAGGAGGAGTAGTGGGTCTACGTTTAGGGTTTTTCTTAGACAATAGTCTTTCAGTATTAGTTATTGGCTTTATTTTCTTAGGATATGGTTGAGCCCTTGTATTTTTTTCTTTCCTGATGCCAAGATTGAAAATATGGAATCACCAGGTGAATGATTTCATCCTTTCCAACTATTGTTCACCATCAATGAGCAGGTTTCACTATCGTCTTTCCTAGGAAATCAAATTTCTTAAATTCATCCTTGAAAACGATGCCAAAAATATGTTCTTCCTGAGATTGTTCTAGGCTAGGGAACAATGTCAAGGCATCTCGATAAAATTTACAAAATTGTTTATAAAGATTTTGCCAAAAATTTTAATCTGAGATTTTAATAATTGATTACCATAAATAAAAGTGGCATGATTTCATTCACTAAGTTACTTCAAAATTAATAGTATGAAAACAAAATTGAGATAACAAAAATTGAAACAAGAAACAATGTATCTAGTAAAGACAAATATTACTTCTTTTTCAATAGAAGAAATAACAATTAATCTTATCTGTGTTACAAAATTGCTTGATAATCTAAAACAAAGAATTCCTTTAAATAATAAAGATAATTGAACCAAAATACATGTCATATTTTACTTATAGTAAGACAGAGGAAGTCTACACTTAGACTGATGCCTTTAAATGGTTGTCACAGTGGAGGTTGTACCAAATTACAACACTTATAACACAAATATTAATGAAAGAGAATGATTGATGAAAACAAATGACACTAGGAAATGAGAAAAACATAAACTCAAGAGATGAAATCTAGGAATCTCCTTCTCTTATGTGAATGATAGTCTTTATTAAAAGATTTATTCTTCATGGGAAAAAATTCCCCTTATAGTAATTTTGAATTGATATTTATATAGAGGGATCATAACAAAGATTTTTATTCGATCCTATTTTTTTTGGATTTTCAAATATTACAAGATCTTCAAATTCTAAAAATAGATCTATTGGATTAGATGATCTCTAGATTTCTTCAACTTTTGAAGCGAAACCTCTTCGTTTTGTTGATTGGATGCCCCAAATTAAACTCATGGTTATTGTGACACAACAACCATTGGATCAAACCCTATATACCATCGTGAATGTTGATCTATCATGAGATTAGTCCCAAATTCACAGGGGGATTCGTTTTACATGGATGTATAAAGTAAAGACTATTCCCATGTATTTGAATACAGGTGAATGGGATCCAAAACCTCATCCACAGTATTACCTTTTAAGCTATGGGACCCATGATTTATCAGATCGACGCTACCTTGACGAACATAAATTTAGTAATTATCACGATGCTCGGTGATCTGACATGACATGGAAGTGCGGACATCAATCTGATCCCACAAACATGTGACGAAATCTCATTGGCTCTGACATATGCTGTGTTGGCAATATGACATGGAAAATCACATGTTAATTCTTATGTATCGTGACATCGATACTTTGATATATAAATCACTTCCCAACCTCAAAAACTCTTGCGATCAGAGGTCCGATATGAAGTCAATGATGATGTATCATGACACTGGGACGTCATGAATTAAAGCACTTCCCAACCTTAGAAACTCCCGTGGTCCACGATAATGAGAACCATCGATATGCTGACTTGATATCCATCATCCGATATCCACAAATGGACACGATGACGTTATGCCGACATTATCTAGAAACGTGGTAGCTCTGTACTAGTCTACATTGGCACTGAGGTGTAAAAATGGAATGACAATTGTCACCCAATTTAGGGGTGATGACCTATGCCTTTGGAGGTTTCTAGGTGTACACGTGAAATTCACTGATTGGATACAATTGGAGTTGAGTTGGGATGATGACGTCAAATATGACATACCTCGGCATTGTGATGTTGGGAAGTAAAGCACTTCCTAACATAAAATTCTTTCGTGGTCTGCGGTCCGACATGACGTCACTACTGATGTCATCCACTAGGTCCCATGGATACGTGGCGATCTTATATTAGTGTGTTCCGGCGCTGAGGTGGTGACTAAGTGGGACACATGTTACTTGGATATGTTGTGTTAACCCGTGTACATAGTGGGTTCCACGACCCCACGTGGCAACTGCTGGTTGGTCCTGTCAATAATTCGTTGATGTAGCACTAGATCGGGTCAAGAGCGTAGTTATTTTCAAAAATTTACCATCCAGAAGGCCAATGGTTTGACATCCTCGTGGTCTGACATGCCCGATAACATGAAGTTGAACCTTTAAATGAGATCTCTGGGAGTGGAGAAAATAAATGAACCATTGATCTGGGTAGGAGCAAACGATTAATCCTGCAAGCAACATGAAATTTTATTAATAATAAACTACATAATAAAAAAATAAAAAATATTTATAATATAATTATAATATTAAAAAAAAAAACTAATTCTATTTACAAAGGTTTATAGTAAACCTTTGATTTATTAAAAAGAACTTAAGGAAAAATAAAACTAATCTAAGAAACAAAATCCTAAAAAGGAGATTTTATTAAATTTATTTGAAACTAAACTAATTTCTTTTTAGTTTTATTATTATTATTATTATTATTATAATATATATATATATATATATATAATATATATATATATATATATATATATATATATATATATATTTGTGCAAAATTTAAAACTTTGACAAACCCTAGTTATAAGTCATGAGAAATTCCAAATTTCATGAAAATTTGGATCATGTTACAACACACATTATGGATTCGCAGGGATGCAGGTAATGCAATCATGTATGAAATGATGCCTATCCTATCTATGATTTCAAAAAACCCATAATATCTTGCTTCGAACTTTGGAGAACTCTCGAATTTCAATGAGATCCTTTTACTCTTCACTTTCAGTAATACATGCTCCCCCACTCTAAATTCCCTGTGTGTTCTATATTTTTCTGCATTATGCTTTTTCCCGTCCTATGCACATGTTAAATTACGCTCGGAAG
>CBVK0103423992.1:0-21798 GCA_900067695.1 Picea abies | reverse complement strand
ATTGTAGTGTCCCCAAGGCCAAGCCCCTTTACAGATCATGATATATGCAATGAACTGTAAATGTGTTCTATAGGTTGGTGAGCCAAGTTTTGTATAAGATGGAAGGCTTATGTGGTTGTTAGGCCAAGAAGCCTAAGTGTTTGAAGGCCAGGAGCCTGTTGTTGTACTTATATGTATGCATAATATTTAATAAAATATAAACACCGCCAGGTGCAGATCGACCATGATGAATGAGTGAAGGGGGACTGAGCGTCCACAGAGTGGGAAAGGAACTAGGGGTTGGAAGGTGGGAAAGGGGTTGAGTGATGAGCCTAGGGGCTTAAACCTAGAAATAATATTTTAATATTATTTCAAAAGATATGTGCATCATATGTTTTTATCCTAAGTCCTTTTGGAAGGACACGTGATTTCCCAAGTGGTGGGAGGAAGGCGTGCGGATGGAATGCATGCAGTTCCCAGGGTGACAAGTGTCAACCCTGGTGCATGCAAATAAAATAGATGAAGTAAGCTGTGAGGGGGGGGTTCTCATCCATTGGATCTGACTGTCCTGAGGGGGATCAAGGGAAGCTAGTCTGTAAGAGACCCTCGTGTAATTCTGATACAGAAAAGAAAGCCTGTGTTTTTCCTAAAGAATCCGTGTACACCCCTGTCTAGAGCTGTGGAGTCTGTGTCTGTCTCTAAGAAAACATGTGTGCGCATTCCCTGAATGGGAAGCCTGTGCTGAATTTGAGTGGAAGGATCTTTGTTATTCGGGGAAGCTGAGCTAGCCTGTGCATGGAGTCCCTGTTCCGAAATCAGGACCGTGAGATCATCCTGTGACTGTTGAACCGGTTTGGGAAGCTTGTGTCTATTTTCCCCATGGGTTGTTGTGACCACGCAGTACTGGACTGTGTGAGGCTTGTTGGCCTATGAGCGACTCCCTCTAGGTGAGAGAGTGCGCAAAGGGAGGAGAGAACTCCTGGAAGGAACCCTGTAGCTGCCATAGAGCCCGGAGACTTCCGATCCAGTCTGTTCCTGTAACCCAAGGTAAGGGAGACTGGCAGCCGAAGGACTGTCCAGGTGACAGAGAAGGTGCACTCTCCTGGGGTGGAACAGGCATGTGGGGAATGAGGGTCTGTGGGCAGTGAGCGTGGGAGATTCCTGGAGAGCGTTCTTCCTGGTGGTTGTGTATGATTGAATTCCCTGTAACCTCAGCCTAGCCTAGGATTCCTTGCCTTGGGGTGGAGCTCGGTCCTAGCTCGGGGGTGACCCATTGTTGAGCTGATGAACAGTGTGGTCTAATGCTGGGAGGTTCGTGGAAGGCCTACACTTGGTCGATGATTTCTATAGCTGTTAAAAGATAAGTATTTGAATTATGCTTTAATCATGTTGTGCATGACCGTGTTGTTTATGTATCATGTTTTCCACTGTGTAAATGAATTACTGTTGAATGTTATGGCTTGTTTAATTGTAGCAGCAACTTATATATTTTACTCTGAGATTTAAGTGTGTTTAATTGCTTAAATGCATGAGCTTATAATGTATGTACGAATTATGTAAAAATCCATGTATAGAATGGTAACTGAGAGGTTTGGAAACCTTGGTAGTGAAAAGGTACACTACACCTTTACCCTCTAATAGCCTCAATGAAAAAGACATTGATAGATTATTTCATTGTATTCTTAACAACGCTTTGATTACAAGTTACAATTTTCTCTCAATTGGTCAAACTTTCGAAATTTGACTCAAAAAATGTTTATGCTCCCTTTGAAGTGATCAATAATGTTCAATGCTTTAATTACAATGAAAATAATTCCTTCACTTAAACTATAGAGGACTTAAAATTTATAAACAAAAAATATCACCCCTTATATATCCATTATATAAAGAACATAAAACGATTTTATTTTGAAAGATTCACCCAAAATTAACTCATATGTGTTTTACTTAGATTTTTTTGTCTTATCACTCTACGAAGATCAATTATTTCTGGAAGTTGGTGTGTCCTCTTAAATCCAACCATTTTATTCCTATAAAATGCTTGACCAATTTGCACAAGAACATCTCAATGATTGGAACCTCCTCGTTTATGTGTGTATCTATAGTAAATGGTACGAGCTAGCTTATGTGATTTCTCCATACCTTGTGTACCCCAAATGGCCAGGTTTCCATAATTTTCTACAAACCATGGCTTGAGTGAAAATAATTGATGCTGCAAAAAAACATAGTTAAATATATCTTAGAATACCAAACAAATGTACCAAACTAATTAATTTACAATAATAATACATAAAGTAAAGAGAGGTACAAAGGAAATTACTAGTTGGATGAAAAATAATATGCATACCATATAATGTGTCATATGTTTATCTCCTCAGGATTATAACATTTCTCTTACGAAGTCTGTAAAAAAATTTTGAAAGGTTTTTAAGTCACCCTCAATTAAGCTTTCCTTATCCATCAACAGAACTAAAGACGAAAGTGACCTCCAAGAACATTTATTTTCTTTAGTTGATTCACGACCTCCACTGGTGCGATCACTCTCTACATCAATCAAGTCTTCATAAAATCCCAAACATCCATGTCCACATTTCTTTTCAAGAAAATGACATGCCTTGACACATAACATTGATGTATTTTCTAGTATATTACACATTGTAGATGACCTCTTAATATCTCTTTCAATTTTAATATAAGCAACGTTGCATTGCATTTGCACCATGAGAAATTTTGTACATACACTTGACATTTTTTAAATCAGCTGCAAGATGTCATTCCACAAACTATGAACCATGTCCTTACATAAGTAATTTTTCCCATACATCATGTGAATACATAATTAATGGAAAAAAAGTTTTGTTGAAAACAAATTTCAAGGACTCATGGAACTCCTTGTTGACACGAAAAATTCCCAACCAAAAAAGGTGATCTTCATATTGAAATTGAAAATATTTATCACTTGTCTTATGAAGGCATGGATCTAATGCATGATTCATTAATGTGATTGAAACTCTTTCATATTTTTTCATTGTTTACTAACTCCATATAAACCAATTTTAGGAAAACACTAAAATTCCCGTATGTCTCCTCAATAGAGATGTCGTAGTACCTCACCATCAACTATAATATCGATTCTAAGTCATACCACAAGTCAATTTTTTTAACTAATGGAATAATTTCACTTCATAGTTTATTTTTAATCTTACTTGAAATTTCATGCTCTTCTTCTAATTGATATGAATCTCCCAATGAATCAATAATTTTTGTGTTTCGTTGTGCATGCTCGTTTTTTACATGAAAATGGCGAGGAACCAAAATCTTCATAATTCCACTATTCAACATTCCCTATATTAGAACTTTAAAAATACTTGCATATTCTTCCCTGTTGATACATATATAATCACAAACTCCTTGAACATCCCTTACATCAATTTTTAGGTTTGAAATTAATTTGTTAGCTACTTCTTTCCTCAAATCATCAAATTCTGGCTCTTTGAGCATTGCTTTAATGTCACTTTTATTTAACCAAGTTTTGGACAAATCCACAGAATCAATGCAAGTTGGATCTAATATGGTATTCAACCCAAATACTCTTTTTCTAAGGGAACTTCCCCTCTTTTCCAAACATGATATTGGTTTCAACTCTCTTGATCTAAACCTCAAACCAATTGTAGTTTTCTTTATCATAGAGAGTCTATGTTGGAGACGATAAATATCAATTTTTAACTTCTCAATTTATTTTGATGAGTTGGATTTGTCTTGAAGTAGTTTTTCCACATGTATTTGATTAAATATTTATATTGTTTGGTTCAATCTCATGTTTTCATGATATTGAATCATATTTGAATGATGGATTTGTTGTAATTGGATATTGAGATCCTAAATTTTTTGTTCAAGGGAAATGCGGTTACCTTCTAAGTTTTTATAGTATCCTAGAAGAACACTATTTCCATGGCATACAAATAGGCATAGTCCTATTATTATTTTGAAATTAGGATGGGAGTTGGACACAATGTCAACTGGATAGAGTTCTCCTTTTACCCAAAGATCCAAATTTTTAGCTCCAACTTCCCTTAATGCATTGTAATCAATGTTAGGGACCAATTTATGTTTTTGTTTCTTGATCGGTGCCATATCTTTACTCAAATTTATGCGGGTAACATGGTGATAGTTTCTTACAACATATGTATGTGTTGGAGATTCATGCAAACAACCAAGATTATGAAAATCAAAATATATTGGAAAATACCAAAACGAGAAAATTAAAGTTGCACTTCCTAACAGTTTGGGAGATATTCTAATGAAAAGACAACTTTTTTAGATATTGAGGCACACCTCAAAGTTGTCAGGAATTTAGTAAAATATCATACATCCAACTAAACTTCTATGTTTTCATATGAAAACAACATAAATGTAAAACTATTCAATAGAATATAAGGCATCTTGTAGAATACGGTACATCCAACTAATATTCTACATTTTCATCTGAAGATGACATGAATTAAAAACCAAAAGTAGAATATAAGAAACCATTCTTACAACAACAAGCATTCTTAAAAATATCCTTCTATCCTAGGCATGTTTCTCTTTCTATTTAGATGATGAAATTGAAGTGTATCATTTTTGTATCTCAAATGAACTTGAAGCATAATCTTTGGCCCATCATATATCCTTTTTGTTGGTGATGTTTAATATTTGTATATTTTTTATGTATGTGTTTGGATTGATGGATATAGAGGTCCTATTGGTGATGCCCAATAAGTGCATTCTTGAGTTAGTCATCCTTCTTTTTTGAAATCTATGTAAATATCTATTGATTTAACCTATGTTGCTTCATGAAAAAGTAGAGATTTTTGAAAGGAGAGAAAAATAACTTATTTTTATCGAGTCAACTTTATTTTTTGAAATATATGTACATCTCTCTTGATTCATACTATGTTGCAGCTCCTTTTTTAATGAAAAAATAATCGTTCTTATTAAAATAAAAAGAAGAAACCAAAGGATTTACTCAATATATCATTACAAAACATGATAAAAGGATAAGCAAACCATAATATTAGCCACTATCATGCACAAAAATAAGAAAAGGAACTTATAGATCTACAAAATTTATTAGAGATATTATGTCTTGTAGGTAATCCACTACAAAAAATTTACAAAATGACTAGCAAGTGATAAAGAATGATAAATAATCATTGGGAGTGTATGTGTTATCTATTATAAAAACCTAACCATGATAAAATTGGTAATAATGCTGACAAATTCTAGCTAAAATTCAAACATGAAAAGCCCAAAATTTTGCAAGTTCAAATTTCTCTAAGTCTAGGAAAAGCACAACTTTTCACATACAAATGCAAGAAACCCATAAACTCCAGGTTGAGGGAAGGTAGAATCATAAATAGGCCCATACTATAGTCATCGCAAAAATCCAACCAATCAACCAGAATTAAAAATTAACAAGTTGGTGAAGCAAGTGAAATCATGACATTAAAGAGGTTCCTTAGATGATAAACTAGATAAGGAATATTTGTTGGGCCTTGTTTTCTCTTTATCTTCCCTAATTGGATTGAATGAATCTACTAATTCCAAGGATTGGACAACATCCTGGTCCAAGAGGGAATAAAATGTTTCCCTGAAAAGAAAAAACACCTGGTGTAAACAGTGCAACAAAATAAATAGTATTACAGGCCTTAAGAGGAACTAACATACATATCAGAAGAAACATGCCCCGTGTTAGATGATGATTTTAGAGATATCCAATCAAACATGTGAATCTTTTGAGAGAATGTAGTACAAAAAAAACATACATATCAGAATAAATGTGCACTATGATTGATGGACTTTTAGAGATATCCATTCGAGCCTGAGAATATTTTGGGGGAGTTTACCAAAAAATGTTGAGACTCAATTCCAATTCCTTCTTGAATTGACCATATTTTGGTGAAAAAATACTCAATCCAACACCATCAATCTACATTTGGTGGAATTTGAGAAATAATTGCATGAGATATTTGAGAGAAAATTGATAAATTCAGAGGAGGGTTTCCAATTCAATGGCATTCACGATTTTGTTTATAAACAATGGCCAAGAAACTAGAGTTGAGAGGAGGTCCTTCATATTGAATCAAATTTGCCCCATGGTCAAGGAGGAATTTTAAAAACAAATGCATGAGATATTTAAGGAAAAGTTGAAAACATGATAGGAGGATTTCCAATTTGATGCCATTTGCATCCATTTTTCTCAACAATGGCTGAGGAATGAGAATTGATTGAAGGCCCTCCAGATCCAATCACATACGCCCCTTTTCCAAGGTAGAATTTCAAAAATAAATGTATGAGATATTCAAGGAAAAATGAAAACTTGAGAGGATGGTTTTCAATTCAATGGCATTCATGTCCATTTTTGTCAACAATGGATGACGAAAAAGAAATAAGAGGAGGCCCTTAAAATTCAATCACATTTTCCCCTTGGTTAATGGTTGACGAACCAAAATTAGTGAATCTTTTTTAAAAGTATATAATTTGTAATCTATATCTTTCTTTTAATCCTATATAATTTTGAGCATGTGTAATTTTGTATATTGTTTTTTAATAATATTTAGTAGTTTTATTAGGAACTTTACTCAATGGATAGTTGGTCCTATCGATAGATTGGGTTGGTTTTCATTGATCTCAACACTCGAGGAAAGTCCAGTAGAAAATTACGGTAGACCCAGACGTATGGTTAAGGAACACAATTTAGTTTGAGGTATTTAGACATGAATGCCAATGAATATGCAGGTAAGACTATCATGGATCGATATTGCATGTCATGCTACTTCTGGTGATATGTGGTAGGTCACATAGTTCTTCAAAGTTGAGGAGATATGTCTTAGAGAAGTTGGAGAACCCTGATGAGTTATCTAAAATCCCCTAGAAGATCATATAAGTCAATTATTCTAGAAGATACTAGAAGAAGTTTACTATTCAAAGTGGTTGTAACTAACAGTTAATCATGGGTTAAGTTGTTGCAATAAGAAAATAATTAAAAATAAACTAGTTGCAATAAGAAGTGGTGAGTAAAATATTTATGCACAAAGTGGTTGCAAGTGGGTAAATTAGTTGAAAGTGGTTTATCCATAAAATATGGAAGTTGGGTAAAGTAGTTATAAGATAACCCCTAAAGGAAGCCACTTGGAGAGTATAAATAAGAGAGAAAGGGACTCCCATTAGTACCTATTGAGAACATTGAATATCTATTGTTTTGAAAGGTTTATTGTAGGTAATCATTGATACATATAAAGTTGTGCAAGTCTGAGGAAGTGAAGGTAGAGTGACAAAAAGGTTTCATGGTTGCAATAGAGAGTGAAAAGATTGCAAAAAACATTAGTTAGGGTCATCCCCATGGGTCACCAAGTAGACGTCCCGTGAGGCACCCCAGTAGGTTGTGTAGATCCTGTTACACGAGGCCCCACTCAATACCTCTTTTGCGTCACGTGAGGTACTACCAGACCTGAGGATGACAGGTGATTCATGTTGCAAAGGTTGAGCAAAGGTTACAGGAACTTCAACAGTGACCAAGTACAACAGATCTATCTATAGGATCAAAAGTTATGTTATATGATTATGTGTAGTCGGATATTGGGGTTTATGTGAGACATGGTTATGGGAGATTGAGGATTTTCTCTAGAGATACTATTGATTTTATGGTACATACTATATGAGACAGATCTACAAGGGTACAATGATGGTATGTTTGGTATTTATCGTTGGTACATCTTGTTGGGTTGATTGTTGAGGAATATCTTGTATTTATTGGTACATGGTTGAGGGATTTTGTTTGAGGTGTGTTTCCAAAGTTATTGGTACAATTTGAGGCTTCATAACAATGAGGGTTTGATGTTTGGTTGATGTGAGGGTTCATTATACATGGTTATTATTGTTTTCATATGTATGACACATGATTAGAGATATATAGTTGCACATGGTTTGACCTATATTCTTGTATGAGATCTATGTTATTAGATTTGATCTGTTAAGGAGATGATTGGTACAGGTTGTTGATACAAGTTGGTAAAGGTTGTTGGTACATTTTGACTACTGGTTTATTGTACAGGTTGACTACAGGTTGTTGCTACAGATTGGTATAGTTTTACAGTGAAAGATTTCACAGTGAGAGAGTGACAATGGTTTCATTAGTTATTTGGCACTTATACTTCAGGGTGGTTGGATGGGGAAATGATATGTGGTTGTATCCACCTTCTGGTTGTAGTTAGAGAACATAAGGAGTTGCAACCTCCTTCTAGTTGATGACGGATAATTAGGGAGTTGTATCTTCCTTCAGGTTGGATTATGAGAAACTAGGGGGTTGTAGCCTCCTTCCAGTTGCAGCTAGAAACAAGGAAGTTGGTGCTTCCTATGAATATATTTATTTTGACAATATAAGAAAATAATTCATTGGTTTTATCCCACATTGTGTTTCCACGTAAAAATATTGGTGTGATGTGTTTATGTGTGATTTCTTATTGTTCATTGCATATGCATATTGCTCATATGGAATGTTCTTGATACTTTTCTCATAAAGTAAACATCGTGGTTAGAAAGGATATAAAAGTATTAATATTTATTCACCCCCCCATCTCATTATTCCAAAAATTGGTATTAGATTAGGTCCTTCAAGAAGTAGTATAACCACTGGAAGGACATCATGGAAAACACTAAGATTGGAGCACCAATGTTTGACGGTCAGAACTATGGGTTCTATAATATAAGGATGAAAACATTTTTATAGGCACGGGGATTTGATGTATGGTGAGCAGTAGTAGAGAGATACAAAGCACCAGCCGCTCCCCCAACATACAAGGATGGAAATAAACTCGAAGAAAACAATTCAAAGGATAAAGGTACTATTTTGAAATTTTTTTCTAATCCAATATTTCTTAAAGTTATGCATTGTGACTCTGCTAAATATCTCTAAGATAAGATTCAAAAGATTAATGACAGAGATACTAAATTCAAGGGTGATAAACTCCAAACCTTTAGAGCTAAGTTTGAATAAAGATGAAGACATTAAAACCTATTTTTTTGGGAATTGATGAAGTAGTGACTACTATAAAAGGTCTGGGAGAAGAAAAGAAGGAACCACTCATTGTTCATAAGGTACTCGGGTATTTACCTATGAGATTTGATCCAAATATTTCATCTTTAGAAAAGAAAATAGACCTAGACACCTTGAGAATGGATGAGCTACATTAGATACTCACAACCTATGAAATGAGAACATAACAAGAGAACCCCATTACAAAGGAAACAAAATTCAAAGAATCAAAGAAAAAAAATAAAAAGAACAAGCAAAATCCAAAGTCAGATAGCAGTTGCAACGATGATTCAGAAGATGATGAAGAAATGGAAAAATTTGTCAGGAAGTTAAAAAGGGGAACCAACATATACAAAGGTATGCTTCCATTTAAATGTTTTCATGGTGGTGGTATTGGTCATTTTGATTTTAAATGTCCTCATAAGAATAAAGAAAGTGATGAAGAAGAAGAAGAAAAATCAAAAGAATAAAAGAAACAAAATTATTTTTTTCAAAAAACATCCTTGCACCAAGGAAGACAGTTCATCAACAGATGAGGAAGAAGAAAGTAACACCAATATAGAAATAGTATTCTTCATGGAAGTAGAATATTTCTAGGATGATTCTAACGAAGAAGGAGAAGTTGACCTCGGAGAATAATTAATCAATGCTCTAGAAGAGATAAGGATTGAAAGAAAGAAAATAAAATCCCTCAAGGAAGAACTAAAAGAGAAAGAAGAATCCCAGAACTCCAATTCCGAGGAAATTGAGCAGATGATCACAACGTTTAATATCCAAGTGGAAGAAGACAAAAGAATAAAAGAGGCACTCTCAAAAGTTCAGTTAGATGAAAATGACAAGATGATCAAAAGATTGGAAGAAGAAGTAGTCACTCTCATGAAAGATATTCAAAAGCAAGATATGCAGCAAAATAGCAGTAGAGTATTGGATGAAATTATTTGCATTCAATGGCCATACCATGATAAATCTAGAATAGTATATAGTTAGAAAGATAAAGGCTCAAGATCCAAGGAAGCAGAACAAAGAATCTATGTATAAATAGTTAGAGGATATGCACCACCCAGAAGGTTGAGATATCAGAATCAACAACAACTAGCAATGGAGAGATCTCGAGAAGAAGAAGGATTCAGAAGAGAAGCACCATTCAGAAGATCTTCTTCCCCCATGTATCAAACATTTTTTCTTGGTTTATGTTAAGCATGTAATAATTTTGGGCATAAAGCTATGAATTCTAGAGACAACACCGAAAACATAAATAACTATGAGGGCCCCACAAGAAATGGTTATTCAAGAAGATCTCATGAAGCATAGATCAAAAAATACAAAAAATTTGAATGCTTAAGCACTAAATTAAAATGCTACAAGTGTAACAACTTTGGAAACATGGCCCAGGATTGTAGATTGAATTTTCCTTCTAGAGAATCATAAAAAAATATGAATAGTCATAGACATGAACCACAAATAATATGGATAATAAAGTATGATAAGTTTAGCAATGAAGAATGCACGCTTTCACTACAGGCTAAACACAAGAGACATGGATGGTATGTTGACAATGGTTGTTCAAAGAATATAAAAGGTGATATGGACAGGTTTCTAACATTGAATAAGGAAAGAGATGGATCAATTACATTTGGGAATGACAACTCATCCAAGATTATTGGAAAAGGGATAGTTAAGCTTGGAAGCAAGGACACCATAGCAGAAAATGTTCTACTAATTGAAGACATGAAACACAATCTAGTGTAAGTCAGATGTGTGACCAAGGACACAGATTTTTGTTTAATTACCGGAAATGTGAAATAAGAAAATCAAGGTCAAATAGATTGGTGGCTACAACCATGAGAACTCCAAGCAACATATATGTAATAAATGAAATTGGAAAAGAAAAATGTTTCTTAGGAAAGGAAGATGAAATTTGTCTCTGGCACAGAAGAATGGGTCACATAAATTTTCATAATATTTTCAAGGTCAACAAAAGGGAAGCAGTAAGAGAAATTCCTAAGATCTCAAGACCAAGAAACATTCTATGTAAGAATTGTTTACAGGGAAAATAGACAAAGACAAAGTTCAAGACAAATGAATACTCCACAACAAAGCCACTAGATATTGTGCATATCAATCTAGTCGGACCGACAAGAACACAATGACTAAAAGGTAAACAATACTTCATGCTATTGGTTGATGACTACACAAGGATGACTGTAGTGTTCTTTCTTAAGAAGAAGTCAGAGGCATTCGAGAAATTCAAGGCATACAAAGATATGGTTGAAACTGAGACAGATTTGAAAATCAAGTGCTTGAGATCAAACAATGGAGGAGAGTACACATCAAAAGAGTTCATGGATTTCTGCAGTGAACATGGGATAAAGAGACAATTATCAGTAGCCAGGACACCTAAAAAAAATGGAGTGGTCGAAAGGAAGAAAAAAACATTATAGGAAATGGTCAGAACCATGATAATGGATTCCAACTTGACAGACGCCTTTTGGGCACAAGCAGTGAATCCAGCAGTTCACATTCAGAATAGAGGAATTCTCATAAGTAAAAATGATAACACTCCATATGAGCTATGGAAAGGAAGACTCGTGAATGTGAAGAACTTCAGAGTATTTGGACGCAAATGCTACATCAAAGGGGAAGATGACATGATCAAAAAATTTGATTCTCGAGTCAATAAAGGCATATTGGTTGGGTACTCAACCAAAAGGAAATAATACAAATGCTTCAATATAAGACTCAACAGAATAGTGGAAAGCATCAATGTGACGATCGATGAGACATATGGGCGAAGAATAAAAGAAGAAAACAAATATTCAGAGGAACAAAAATATGAAGAAGAGTTAAAGGAAGAAGAAGTAGAAGAGGAAGAGGAAGAGTAGTCAGAAGCAGAGAAAGAGAAGAAAGATCTTCAGGTACCTCCAAAGACACCTAGAAGATGAGTGCAGAAGAATCATCCACTAGAACATATTATCAGGAATAAAAATGAACGAGTTGAAATGAGAAGAAGAATATGTTCACTAGAACAACAACATTTAGTAATTCTATCCAATACTGAGCCTTGCAGTTTTGAAGAAGCCAACAATGACAAATTCTAGATCAAAGCTATCAATGAAGAGTTAGATGAGATAGAAAAGAATGAAACTTGGGAACTGGTTTCAAGGAAAAAATATAAGAATGTGATCGACACAAAGTGGGTTTTTAGAAAAAAAATTGAATGAGGATGGACAGGTTACCAGGAACAAAGAAAGGTTGCTATGTAAAGGTTATGTTGAGGTTGAAGGTATAGAATTTGAAGGGACTTTTGCTCCAGTTGCCAGAATGGAAGCAATCAGGTTGATTCTAGCTTATACATGCTCTAAGAATATTAAAGTATATCAGATGGACGTGAAATCACCTTTCCTAAATTGAGACCTTGAGGAAGAAGTCTACACCTAGCATGGTATTCAAGAAGGGACAGATACTTACAACATCGAGGTTTCATGAAAGGAAATGTAGACAACAACCTTTACATAAAGGTAAATCAAGATAGTATCTTTTTAATTGAAGTTTATGTTGATGATATTATCTTTGGTAGTGATGATGACATGATGAGTCATAAATTTTCCAAAGACATGCAAAATGAGTTTGATATGTCATTGCTTGGAGAATTGTCCTTATTTTTGGGAATATAGATATGCCAGAGCAATAAAGGTAGCTTCATCTCTCAAACTAAGTATATTAGAGAAATGTTAAAAAGGTTTGGAATGGAATATTTCAAGACATTCGATACCCCTATGCAAACTAGTTGCAATCTAAGCAAGGATAATGATTAAAAGGATGAAGACTAGAGAAAGTACAGATCAATGATTGGAATTTTACTGTATGTGACATCATCTAGACCGGATGTGATGCAGACAGTTGTATAGGTTGTAAGGTTTCAAGCAGCACCAAAGGAATCACATGTTATGGCAATGAAGAATATATTCAGATATCTGAAAAGTACAAAAGAATTTGGATTATGGTATCCAAAATGGAATGATATATCCCTTATTTCCTACACAGATGCATATTGAGAAGGTAGCATTGACGATAGAAGAAGTACAAGTGGAGAAAATTTCAACTTGGGTGTGTGTCTGGTATCATGGTTAAGCAAGAAACAATCGTTAATATCCTTATCTATAACAGAAACAAAGTACATTGCAACAATGACATGTTGTACCCAGGTACTATTGATGAAGAAAACATTGAAGGATATACAGGTTGAATATGATGATCCCATTCCAATATTTTGTGACAACACTAGCGCCATCAGTTTCTCAAAGAATCTAATGATGCACTCTAAGATGAAACACATTCCAATCAATTTTCAATTTCTACGGGAACAAGTTGCAGAGAAGAACATCAAGGTTGAGTATGTTGGAACAAAAGAACATATCGTAGATATCTTCACCAAACTGCTTCCTAGGGAAACCTTTGGGTATATTCGACATAAACTTGAGATAATTTTAGCCCTATAGTGAATTTTGAATGATTTTCATATATTTCATATAATTACACGAGGAAGCCCCAATGATGGTAAAAAATAAAGTTTAGATAAGGGGAACAACCCAAAGGAAAGTCTAGCTAGGTGGATCAACCCCAAAGGGAAGATACCCTTTTCCATTGATGTCAAAGGGGGAGAAAGATCTATTAGAGGCATGAGTCCAAGGGGAATGATGGTATCAAGGGGAGTATGAGAAACAACATCAACATGAAGAGTGTCGTCATCAATGCCGAAGGGGAATATTGTTGATAGATTAGGTTGGTTTTCGTTGATTTCAACCATTGAAGAAAGTATGGTAGAATATTCCAGTAGCCCCAGAGGTATGGTTAAGGAACCCAAGTTAGTTCGAGGTATTTGGACATGAAAGTCAATGAATAATGCAGGTGAGACTATCATGGATGGATAGTACATGTCGTGTTGTTTCTGGTGATATGTGGTATGTCACGTGGTTTTTCATAGTTGAGGAGATATGGATTAGAGAAGTTGGAGAACCCTCATGAATTATCTAGAAGCCCCTAGAAGGTCAAAGAAGTCAATTATTCTAGAAGCTCTTAGAAGACGTTTACTAGTCAAAGTGGTTGTAACTAGGAGTTAATAATGGGCTAAGTTGTTGCAATAAGAAAATAATTAAAAATAAATTAGTTGAAACAAGAAGTGGTGAGTTTACTATTTATGGATAAAGTGGTTTCAAGTGGGTAAAGTAGTTAAAAGTGGTTTATCCCTAAAAGAGGGAAGTTGGGTAAAACAGCTAGAAGATAATCCCGAAATGAAGCCACTTGGAGAGTATAAATAAGAGAGAAAGGGACTCCCATTAGTACCTATTGAGCACATTGAATATTTATTATTGTGAAAGGTTTATTGCAGGTAGTCATTGATACATCTAAATTTGTGCAAGTCTGAGAAAGCGAAGGTAGAGTGACAACAAAGTCTTGTTGCTGTAGTGGAGAGTGAAAAGATCGTGAAAAACCCTAGTTACTGTCATCCCCATGGGTCATCCAATAGACGTCCCACAAGGAACCCCCGCAGGTTGCGTAGAGCCTGTCACACAAGACCCCACTCAATACCTTGTCTGCATCACGTGAGGCACTACCAGACCTAAGGATGAGAGGTGATTCAGGTTTCATAGGCTGAGAAAAGGTCACAAGAAGTTCAATAGTGATTAGGTACAACAGATTTGTCCACAAGATCAAAAGGTATGTTATATTCTTATGTGTAGTTGGATATTGGGGTTTATGTGAGACATGGTTATGGGATATTGAGGATTTTCCCTAGAGATACTATTGGTTGTATAATACATATTGTATGAGATAGATCTACAGAGATACAATGCTGGTATGTTTGGTATTTATCATTGGTACATCTTGTTGGGTTGATTGTTGAGGCATATCTTTTATTTATTTGTACATGGTTGAGGGATTTTGGTTGAGGTGTGTTGCTAAAGTTATTGGTACAGTTTGAGGTTGCATAACCGTGAGGGTTTGATGTTTGGTTGATGTGAGGGTCCATTATACATGGTTATGATTGTTTCCATATGTATGGCACATGATTATAAATATATAGTTGCACATGGTTTGAGCTATATTTTTGTATGAGATCTATGTTATCAGATCTGATCTATTGAGGAGATGATTGGTACAAGTTGTTGGTATATGTTGGTACAGGTTATTGGTACATGTTCACTACAGGTTATTGTTACAGGTTGACTACATGTTGTTGGTACATATTGGAACCAGTTTACAGTGACATAGTGACAATGGTTTCATAATTGATTTGGCACGCATTCTTCAGGGTGGTTGGATGGGGCAAGGATAGGTGGTTGTAGCAACCTTTCGGTTGTAGTCGTAGAACATAGGGGGTTGTATTCTCCTTTTGGTTGGATCCATAGAATCAGGGAGTGGTAGCTTCCTTCAGGTTGGATCTTGAGAAACTAGAGGGTTGTAGCCTCCTTCCAGTTGTAGTTGGAAAACCAGGAAGTTGGTGCTTCCTCTGAATGCATTTCTTTTGACAATATATGAAAATCATTGTGTGGTTTTCCCCGGCATTGGGTTTCCACATAAAAGTATTGGTGTACTATGTTTATGTGTGATTGTTTATTGTTCACTGCTTATGAATATTGCTCATATGGAATGTTATTGACGACATGCTCATAAAGTAGACATTGTGGTTAAAAATGATTAAAAAGTATTAATATTGATTCACCCTACCCCTCTTAGTATTCCAATAGGTCCAATAACTTTTAAGATGGTATTGTGTATTTAAGATTCTTTCCTTATTTTTGGGGAAAACATTGCATTGAAATATGGTGATCATAAATTGATTTTAATATAAAATATATATTTAAGTTAACCTGAATAAAAGTAAAATAACCATGCAGAGCTTGGCTAAAAATGTAATATTAAAACATTGTCTACATAACGTTTTTTTATTAGTTTCTTGATTTTTCCTTACGAGGATATTTTGAGTTAAAATTTCCTATAATGGCTTGATCCATGAGTAGGAGTTCACACATTAACTACCAAAGGACCTTGTCCATGCAAAATAATTTCCTACTGACATGTTCTAATCATAGCGGCATGAATCTCACATCCCAAAGAACCCAGAACCGTCTCCAAAGTGTGCAGGCCTATGATTTCACGACAGAAGTCACCTAGGTCAGGAGAAAATGGATTCTTCAGACAATGTGTCTTTGGAATAATGAACGAGGGGAAATGCTCATCCATTCCTCCTAACCACACATAGAGGATATGGACATGAGTAATTTCCTATACCAAACCCCCTATGGGGAGAGGAATACTCGTCCATTCCTCCTAACCATACATAGAGGAGAAGGACATGAGTAATTTCCTTAACCAAACCCCTTATGGGGATAGGAAACCTTCTGACAATACCCTCCTATAAAAACCCCTACAATTTGAAATTACCATGGATCTATTATGATTTAGATAATAACCAAGATCACATTGTGTTTTGTCTCTATTTATCTTGTTTTAATATCATATTGCTTCACATAAAAACAAGGTTAACATATCAATTGGGTTTAGCTAACATGGTTGAGGAATGATTGTTATTCTCGCAAGTGACATGTTGAACTCATAAAATATATGAGTTTTCCCTTAACTTTATAGCTGGAAAAACATGAATTAGTGCAAATACCACTAATTAAAAAATGAATTAGTGCAAATATCACTAATTCATATGAGATTAGCTTTTCTAAACTAAGCGTGTTAGTTAGATCCCAACCCTTCTTTTCTTCAATACGCTCCCTTTGGAATCTGGGTCTGCAAGAGATATAAACGTATATATTCTGCGCGGTGAAGAGAGTTATGATCGATTGATTGACTAACCGATGGCGGGCATTGGAGGTTGGTTGGGCCAGAGGCTGAGCAGTACATTCATTGCCTCTGCCCTCAAATGTTCATGCATTGTCCTGCCCGAAGTTGATACTGACTCCGACTCCGAACACGCCCAGCCATTACTGCCTGCCAAGAAATCCTCCAAACCCACCGCCACGCAAGGGCAGAAAATCGGCGTGAAGGGATTCCACCACGTAGAATTCTATTGCAGCGATGCAACAGAGGCTTACGAGAGCTTCTCCTCGGCATTGGGCATGGATCTTGTAGCCAAATCCGATCGAACGACCTCCAACCAGACCTACAGAAGCTACGCAATCCAATCGAACGAGGTAACATTCGTTTTTACGTCACATTCGCCACAGAGCGACGAAACTAGAAAAATGCCCCAAATGGACGAAACCAGAAAAATGCCCCACCCCGGTTTCTTGCCCGATGAATCAAGGCGGTTCGTGGCCGCTCGTGGCCTGGCAATGAAGGCCCTAGGGTTTCTCGTGGATGATGTGCGGGTTGCCTTTGAAAGGAGCGTGGCGAGCGGAGCAATTCCCGCCTTTAAACCCACTGTTCTCGTCGACGAAAAAACTTTTGGAAAAGTTAGTATAGCAGAGGTCAGACTCTGTGGGGAAATAATAATAAGGTACGTCAGTAAACATGATTTCCAGGGACCCTTTCTGCCCAACTACGAGCCCGTTCGCCCGCCTCCGCTCTCACCATGCAGGCTTCTTAGATTGGAGCATGTACTATTTCATATTCATGAGCATGAGGGTATTTCAGAAGAAGCACAATGCCCGGAACGCAAGAAGGGCTCGAAATCAATCGTCGTGGGTATCGAGAACAAGAAGTTACTGATTTCTCGATTGAAGAGCGAATGTTGTCCTGTGGAACATATCGAAGACTCTGGCTCTGGTATTCAATGTCTCGCTGTTGTATCTGATGATATATTTAAAACCGTTGAAGAGATCGTGTATTCTAAATTCCAAAGGGAGCAGACCGGATCGGCGCTTGAAGTCATGGGCAAGCCATCTTCCAGCTATTACCAGCAGCTGAAGGCGGGAAGGATAGCGAGCATGTTAACTGATGACCAGCTTGCCAAGTGTGAGGAACTGGGAATAATGGTGGACAGAGACGAGCAGGGACTTCGTTTCCACATTCTCACAAGGCCTCTTGGCAAAAGGTAGTATAATAAAAACAAATCCATTATTGTTTCATATTTCTTTCATGCAAATGATGGTTGGAAAGTAGTTTTTTTTAATTGAAATTAGATTTTTTTTTTTTTAATTTAATAGAGGTAGGGTAGGTATATTTCAATAAAATCTCTTGACCAAAAGAATCTCATACATCAATTTAATCTTTAACTTTTTGTTTATTTGTTTTTATTTATTTTTTTATATTTTGTAAATTTTTATTTTTACATATATTGTTAATTATTTATATTCATTTCATTTCCATTGGATTGAAAATAAGCCATATCGGTGGTAAAAGGGGCAATGTTAGAATCGAATAAATATCCAGCATAAATTCCCCTTTTTTGAAATTTTTCGAAAAATAATCTCTATGTCAACACCTTAGCAAATTAATATTTTATAATTAAGTTTTTCTATAAGAAATAAGTAAAATTTATTTTTATTTTGTTGTATGATTTTTATTGATTAAATTCATATATTTTAAATTTGAATTTTGCAGGTCTACTATATGTTTTGACATAATTCAGCGGGTATGATTTTATAAAAGAAAATAAATATTCTTAACCATTAAATCCACTATATCCATTATATAGTTTGTTCTTTGCTCAAAATTTTTTTTTTTTTCATTTTTATTAATGTGACAAAAATTTTGTTAATCTCATTTAATCTTTGATTGAGTATATTGATAATTACATGGTGTATAAGGATTGTTTTTAATTTGTTGTTTTATGTTAATTTACAAAGTATGTTATCTATTTTAGTCAATAAAATAATGAATGTAATTTCTTAAAAGTTTATGAATTGTGTTATAATATGGAGGTTTTGACTTCAGCGTTGTTTTTAATTCATTGTTTAAGTATGTTATATATTTTAGTCAATAAAATAGGAGATTTAATTTTCTTAAAAGTTTATGAATTGTGTTATACTATGGAAATTATGTCTTCCAAATTAATTCTTTGTAATTTATATTTATATGGTATATTTTATGGATATATTCTCAACATAAAATTTAATATCAATTTTCCATTATTTGTGGATTTGGATTAATAGTTATTATCTGTTTTAGAAATTGGTAAAGATGAATACATTATTAAACATAAAATAAATATTAAATATGATTTAAATTCTTAAAAAAAAAAAATCATGGCAATGAGTGGATATGGTAGTAAATTATTAATTATCTTAAGTAAATGTAAAAACAAAGAAACTTGTTCACAAGGAAATTATGAGATTTATTGATTTAAAGGACATTAAGAATATGTCAACATCTTCAATTAATTGCCATAAAATTAGATTTTATAATCAAAATATCATTAATTGTGCTCCTTTCCAATAGATATAAGTCTATTGACCTAATTAAGAAATTTATATTTTATTTTTAATAAAATAGAAAAATTTTAAATATGTATCTATCATTTTAAATTAATTTTTCTAATAAAGTACAATCAAAATTTATTGATTTTAAAATACAAGATTTTATAATTATTATCTATTTAATAATAAATTGAATAAAACACTAAAAAGAGAATGGATCTCTAAGTGAATAGTTCATAAGGCACAATACTTTTAATGTTTATACTTATTGTTTATACTTTCTAATTGGGCACATAGGCACATTCCACACAAGAGTCTCTGGAATATGTGTAATTCCTTTAGTGGTCAACTTGGACTTGACAAGTATCCATATATATATATATATATATATATATATATATATAGAGAGAGAGAGAGAGAGAGAGAGAGAGAGAGAGAGAGAGAGAGACTAAATTCTTACCTTGACATTCTATTATATTCCAACTTCCATAGGTGAGGTGTTATTCTTTGTGGTTTTATTCTAGTATATATATATATATATAAAAAATTTTAACTTGTATCAAATTATATTTATTGTATCTAACAATTATTGTTTTAATCTCATTAATTATTTTTTATAAATGTCTTCAAGGTATTAGTGGGCTTCCACAAGGAATGAAAATTTACCCTCTACAATTCAATAGGTTTCCCTCCTATGATCACCTACAAATAGCTCATTTGTTTGATACAATGCATATCGAGAAGAATGTAACAAAAACATTGTGGAATATTGTAAATGGAATGAATGACAAAGAAAAAATTGTCGAAATTTGTACTAACATTCATGAAGCTAATCATGCACTGCAAAATGTGATTTATTCAAATAGAAAGGAAGTACACTGAAATAGTCTTCCATGGTTATTTACAAAGAAGGGAAGCAATGTTGTAAAAGAGGTCATTCGTAAAATCAAATTTCCCACGGGAGTTTCTTCAAACATAAATAATATCTTAACAAAGAAAAGTGAATTTGGTGGGGTGAAAACTCATGACTGACATACCTTCATTAAGGTAATTATTTTGGACGTATATTTCTATATTGGTAAATATATGACTTTTTAGTATTATAATATGGTTTTATTTTCCTAAAAATTAATCATCCCTTTGTTGTTATAGTATGTTATACCTTTATCTCTCTTTGACATCTTTGACAACAGTGTGAAACAAGTTATATATGATCTTGAAAAATATATGAGGTAAATATTAATGATTTATATGCAAAATTGTTGTTGCTCAACTGGTCGACATATGTTTTACTTTCAATGTATATACATTGTTGTTGAAACCTATGATCTGATTTTTTGTATCATGTGTAGGTGGGTTTCATCTAAAGAAATCCATAAAGAAGATATAAAATATTGGAGGAGAGAATTAAGTTTTATTTAGCTTCCATGATCAATTATTATTTAATATTTAATCTATTTAGTAATTTTTATTCTTTTCATACAGTTGGTCGAGAGTGGGATGCACTACAGTTGTACATCATTAACAATCTTAATTGGATGAAAGTATGGATAGAACGATGTAATATACAATGTAACAGTAGGTTATCATGGGAAGGGGTGGATACTTTTTTTAAAGAAGATCATCGTAATCCAGATATCGATCTTACTCAAAGGGAAATTGATTTAGCATATGGTTTAAAATATAAACATACAAGCATATTATTCACCCACATCATGTTTTTGTTATTTTTCATTCTATCAATATAGTTCATAGTTTGTTTATTTTCTAAATTTTTACTAAGTCTAAATATTTTTATTCATTGACAAATATGGATTTTTTATGTGGGGCATATTGCAGTTGAAACACCACAAGGTTATGCAGTGCAATGATCATAAATTTTGCTTCAAAAAGTTGGATGATAAGAAGAAAACCTATGATTCTGGGATAAGTGCAGTCTTTCAGGTCACTAATGTTTCCTCTAGAAGTGACATGCATCCAACTTTCAGGTCACTAATGTTTCCTCTAGAAGTGACATGCATCCAAAAATATTTGAAAATAGATACTATGGGTATTTGAATGATATAGTTGAGTGTGATATTAATTCCTTCAAGTTAGTTATGTTCAAGGTCAAATGGTGCATGTTACAAATGAATGAATGTGATCCCAAAAGAATTTTTATTGAGCATGCCAATGTATTTACCATGGTTAATATAAGGACGTTTGAGCCAGGTATAGAAACTTATGCTCTTCCAAGCCAATGTGAGAAGGGATTTTATTCATAGGTTCCAATTAAAGCAAGTTGGTCGTACCTTGTTAGATATGATCCAAGAGGAAGGATTGTAAAGTATAATGTACCATAAGAAGATGATATTGAAGAAGAAGAAGATG
>CBVK0103423977.1:0-12415 GCA_900067695.1 Picea abies | reverse complement strand
TGTTCGTAAAATTAATTAAGTAATCCATAAAACAATTATGTATTTAATGCAAACAATCCAACACCAACTGAACAATTATTGTGTTTGATTAAACAATTATAGTGTGTTAACACTTGTTTACTATCCCACATTTAAATATTCAACACTTTTTATTAACACAATGTCATCATACTCAGAATCAATATGCCTCTCAAACATCTTGTAAAAAGAATTATGTTCCTTTCATTTTTTCCATCTTATATTTAAAAACAAATTCCAATGAACACACAGTCATTTGTTTCAACTTTGTTCAGCATCAAAACCTTAACCACTGTCCATAAATTAATTCCTCAAATCAAACATAGACACAAGTTCTTTTAAAACGTGCCTGATTCCATTCCTTTAACCAATTTAACAATTAAATTGCAATGAAACCATACTATTATAAAACCCGTGCTCATCTCTGATGGTGCAATAAAATGATATGATGCACGATATCCATAAATCATACACAACGGACAGCCAAGCCACAACTATCAATACTTCAAATTTCAATAATCTTGATCAGGTAATTTAAACACACAGTAACAGCAACCATCACTCAAACTTATTCCATGTTGTAGAAAACACACAGACTAGTGCATAATGCAAAGAAGCATTTTTGTGACTACACATATCAAACCATAAAATAATGTTGAGTTAATAATCCAACTATTACAACACAAGGAGGCAAAAATTGTATTCCCATTATCATTCCCTTTTACAACTTCTCTAATCAACCACTTAAACCATGTTGAGCTATATTCCCTTTTACAACTTCTCTAATCAACCACTTAAACCATGTTGAGCTATTGACTCAACTGTCACAATAAAAGATTGCAACGTCTGTATACCAATAATCATTTCTGATTATAGTTGTGTAATCAACTCTATCAACAAAGACGAGCCAACAATCAAAACCACTGTCGACGTTATTCCACCAACTCATAATAGTCAACAAGATACATGACAGAACATAACTGGCTCAATTTATCAAAATTGGGCTTTGAATAATCAAGGGTTCGCTCGGTGAAAGCAACACAGGGAGATTGGAGTCGACCATACCAACAGCAGGTGAGAACCCTTCGAGACAACACGTTGTACACACACATTATAACCCTTACTCGTATGATAGGGTGACATATTGACCTCATGTAGGAGATGCTATGAACAGAGGAGAACAGGCTCCTTATTGTTCAATAAATAACACCAAGAACACACATGGCATAACCCTCATGGTTTCTCGAAAAAAACCTGAATAATGTTGATAGAAATGCAGAGCCTAAGTAATAGAAACCAACCCTAAATCAAGCCCCTTGGCCTAATAGCCACCATAACCAACTTGTGCAGATACTAAATTCTAATAACATAAAATGAACCCATGACCAAGTGGAGAATGATATGCAGTGACCCCAAAAGTGGTCCAAAAATTACACAGCAACCCCATAACAACAAATACAATCGGTTATGGTTACAAGGACTGTGAGGAGAGGGCCAGCAAGTCCAGATGGAATGAAACCCTCTAAAAAAACCCATAGAGACAACTGAGAGCCATCATGGCTTCCTTCACACAAAATAGTCAATGAAATCGTGACTTCAACCATCTAATTTTCCATTTGCAACGAATAACACAAAAACAACCATTCGAGAGAAACACCATGATTTCACACAGTTGTCAGCCTTAAGAAAAACATAGACCAATACATCACCAAGCCAATATTTATTTCATAACAGAGCAAGTTCATGGATGGGTGAAAAAACATACATTTAATCAAATGGCCTTAAAAATGTGAGCTTGGTCGAACAGTTTCTTCGTTGCCTGAATATCAGAGCTTACCCATAGTGAAAATCAAATGAACAATAACCAATCTAGGGTGACGTCCAGTGGGAGAGGTATGGAGTGACGTGCAGTAAATGCATGTCACATCCATCCTCTCCTCATTCAATTAAGTAGTACATGTCAGCCAGCCAACATTAATCCATGCCATTAACTCATGCCTCGAGACTTGCATACATTACTTGCCAAGTGCACCACCCAATCCATACTAACTAATGTCCAAAACCATACTATAAAATATATCACATGTGTCTTCATATAATTCAAATCAAATCAATTAGCCACTAACATTTCTAGTTATGACTAACATCAACCCATTTTAAATTTCAATTTCTCATAGTATAGCATAACATAACATAGTATAGCTCCTCTTTCTTGGATTTTTTCATAGATCCCTTTTCCATTGCTCTTATTTTTTGTTACTAACATGTAACTTGTGCAGGTGTAACAAGTAATTAATCAAGGCACCAATAGAAAAGATAATAATAGTTAACATAAGCCATCATGACATAGAACTTAGAATCTAGAGCAACAGAACCAACACATAACATGCATTATCCATCTGCCATTTGTCACAAATAGAACAACCAACACATAACATGCATTATCCATCTGCCATTTGTCACAAATAGAACCAGTATTTCATCATAATCATGTAGAATCCTGTAAAAAGTGTCGAATAACAGCATAAACATCAAATAATAAATTTTATCTGATCCTCCAATCTACAAGGGAGTCCCACCTACTAGTATTATATAGAATTATCTTAGTTTAAATAGTGGGCTTTAGAAATAATTTGTGGGAAAAACCCTCATTTCTATTTTTATCGTCAACACATTCTTCATCTTATTTTTTTATTCATTGGAAAAGTATGCCTAAATATACCTTGAGAATCCACCTATAAAGTACTATGTCTCCTTTCCCACAACATGATCTAGTACCTCGCAACTAAAGGGTGTTGTAAGTACATCATGATGTAAGTGGATTTGATTCCTCCAAAGTTGACACATACTTGAATTTCACATTCACCTATCTTCTTTTACTAAATCACAACTAGACTAATCTAATCCAATTCCTCTTATAGGAAGATGAGCTTAGTTGTCAAGAGATAACCTATTTCTTCTTTTACCTTCAGTTTGATTCTAGAATTAAATATGTAATTTATTCTCCTAATAAGCTTGGTGTTCAACTTTAGTTCTATTTTCATTTCCCTTAACTCTCCTTTCATTCATTTCATCTCAATGAAATTCATAGGGAATATGTCAACATACTCCCTAAATAATGCTACAATATCTTCTATTGTCTTTTCCTAGTAGTTATATTATAGATTTGGTTTATCACAACCTACTCATATTATCTTAAATTGATTCATTATAGATTGGGCCTCAGTAGGGTTTAATGGGATACATGACCCACATTCCATTTACTTTGAATGCCATATTTCATTTATTTATATTTTTAATACCATTGTTGTTGAGGGCCCATTCAATTCCCAATAGTGTTGAATAGGTATATTTTATCATCTAGGATTTCCATTGCTTCAAAATATACCATTATTTTGACTCCTACAAAGTTAACTTCAACATCCTCTAGCTTATTGGATGGAGAAATAGTTTACTAGTTTGTGAGGCTTAGTTGAATTAGTGACTAAACTAGCCTAGGGAATCAAGGATTCACATCTCCTCCAAATAGTTTTTGGAGGAATATTTATGATGAATTCCATATATAACATAACATCTCTAAATTTGTAGGAAAAAATTTCTATGATGATTTAAAACTCTTGGTCATATCATGCTTTCTTATTCTCTCTCACCTTATCTGTATGTATTTCAAGAAGAAGGGTGTTTATTTTTTCTTTGCCTCCTTCAAGTAGCTTCTTAATGAAAATTCACAACCTTCAAGACAAAATCTCATTATCCAATAGTTGGAAAAAATCCCTAAGAAAATCACGATGGGTTCCAATGACTCTTCTTCATTGGCATACTCCCCTTTCTCAAAGGAGGCAAGTGGCCACTTCCAAAATCATGGGTTTCATGTATTCTTAGGGGAAACCAAGGTATCATTTTATTTGGTGGCAATAAATTCCTCCTACAAGGTTGAGAGCCTCCTTGAAGTATTACTTATTCTAAGCAACACCAAAGTCAGGTACAATAGGGGTGCATTTTCTAATTTTCCCTATCATACTACCTATTTCATCATCACCTATATTGATCCATGATGAAGGATAATGAGCTCAAAGAAAGAAGTCATCATTTGGTTTTGGAAGTCAAATTCAAGTTTTACCAAAGAGAGTTGGTTCTCTTAATTATTTTTCTTTTTTTAATTGAAATTAGAAGTCAAAGTAAATAATGGTCAAGGATTTTGAATCCTTATTTGTAACAGAGTTAGAGTTTTTTTTTATTCTTAGGCTATTGGATAGGATCCAGAGTGGAATAAGGGGTTCTATCTAAATATTGTGGATTTGAGAACCATAATCATTGTCTATTTAAGCCCATTGAGGCTTTTGTATTTGGTGTGGTCGAGGGTTAAGATAGAAAAGGTTGTTTTCTTGAATAAAGGAGAAGATTGACAGACTTATGGACTATCGACTCAATGAAATTGAAGTTCGTTTTAAATTATTAACCCTTGGAACCAATCTACGTGAGTTGGATTAATACATCACTGCAAAACTTCGATTTTTCTATTGTAACATCCACGTGGGATCATCATCAATTTCTTTGTGGAACAAACCTGTGAGTATTTGAGTTTTAAATCCCATTATTTAACCCATGTTCTAAGCCCAAATCATTAAATATATTGTTAAACCATCGGGGTAGAAATACACAGTGATCGTACATCTTGGAACAATCCAAGGATGGGATCAATGGTTTAAAAGCATATCAGTCATAACACATGCACGAAGGTTAACACAGGGAACCGGGACCGAAATTTTTATCAAAGCACGTTTTGGTTGCAAGTTCAAAGTTTGATCCACCATGTGATGGCTCATATCAATTTCAGCGATAGCATAAGCCAAGAGGTTAATTATTAGAATGGGTTCAAAATCCCATTAAATATTGTTTGTTGCATTTGGAATCCGACGGATAGACCATATGTATAAACATTTAAATTTGGTTTTAAATGGTTAAAGAGTTGTGTGGGTTTAAACTTTGGTTAAAAGTTGGAATATTTGTTATAAAATCCACCATAGATCTTAGATCTAATGGTTCCTATAGACCTACAGTTAAAATATAATTATGTGGGTATATTGTAAGGTTTTATTGGCAGCATTTGCATTAAGTGGTATCAGAGCAGGAATATTGTGTTTCATGTAAGTGTATGAAAGGGAGAAATTATTTCTCACCTCTTCCATTGATAGAAGAAGGAGGGATTCAAGATTGTATTAATTCTCAATCTGAAATGGCATTTCAGTTTCGAAGAGGACATGGCAGAGGAGGTCATATAGGTAGACCAATTGCAAATGCAGAGGTGATGGAGGAAATGAGAGATCTGCATGCAGAAGTTGAAGCCTTAAGAAATGTCAGAAGAAGAGATCCTGAAGATGGTGATGCAAGCGAAGTTGAGAAAGAGGGTGACACAGAAGAAGAAGAAGCGACATAAGAAAACCTTGGACTCAAATTATTAAAAGAAGTTATGGGAGCTAGTTCAAAGTATAGAACAGAGATAGTTTCATACAGTGGAGGTTTAAATACGAAAGAATTGGTTGATTAGATCAATGTGTTAGACAAACAATTTGATTGTGATAAATTTCTTGATAAGAAGAATGTGAATTTTGCAGTCACAAAGATGAAGGGCCATGTTTTTTTAAGGTGGGATGGTGTTCAAGCAGAGAGAAAGAGAAATAATAGACAACCAATCAGAAATTGGGATAGAATGGTTGAAAACTTGAAAGGTTAATCCTTACCTAAAGACTATCATCTTACCTTGTACAGATAGATGCAAAATCTGAGACAAATATTGTTAATTGTTAGAGAGTACACCAAGGAATTTTACAAGGTAAACATTAGAGATGGTTATACTGAGGATAGTTCTGAGAAAGTAGCAAGGTATATGAATGGTCTCAGACTAGAAATTCAAGATCAATTGAGTCTCTTATCACCAAATACAATGGAGGATGCATACCAATGTTCCTTAAAGGTGGAAGAGAAACTGAATAGAAGACATAATTGAGGAAAAGGGAAAGGTCAAGCTTACAGAGGTATGGGACAACAACCTAGGAAGAATAAGTTTTCAACTCAGAAGGAAGAATTTGATACATCAAATCAGCAAGAAAAATCCTCAAGAGGAAGAGGAAGAGACTTCATTCATTCATTTCATCTCAATGAAATTCATAGGGAATATGTCAACATACTCCCTAAATAATGCTACAATATCTTCTATTGTCTTTTCTAGTAGGTAGATTATAGATCCGGTTTATCACAAACCTACTCATATTATCTTTAGTTAACTCATTATATATTGGGCATCGGTAGGGTGTAATGGGATACATGACCCACATGCCCTCTACTTTGAATGACATATGTCATTTATTCATATTGTCAATACCATTGTTATTGAATGCTCATTCAATTCCCAATAGTGTTGAATAGTTCTATTTTATCATCTAGGATTTTATTTGCTTCAAAATATACCATTATTTTGACTCCTACAAAGTTAACTTGAACACCCTCTAGCTTACTGATAGGATAAATATTTTACTAGTTGGCGAGACTTATTTGAATTAGTGACTAAAGTAGCCATGGGAATCAAGGATTCTCATATCCTCCAAATAGTTTTTGGAGGAATGTTTATGTCGAATGCCAGATATAACATAACATCTCTAAATTTGTAGGTAAAAATGTATATGATGATTAAAAACTATCGATCATCTCATGCCTTCTTCTCCCTCACCTTGTCTGTATTATCCAATAGTTGGAAAAAATACCTAAGAAAAGAATGGTGTATACCAATAACCCTTCTTCATTGGCATCCTTCCCTTTCTCATAGGAGGCAAGTGGCCACTTCCCAAACTGAAAAATTTCAATGTTGGCCTCATTCACATGTCACTCTATGTGGGGTCAAATTAAAGAATAATTTCCACTAATTACAACCTTGACGCAATATGATCATGATAAGGATGATGATAAATACGATGATGGATAATTTCATCTCCTTCATAGTTAGGTTCTAATTTTTTCGTTTGATTGTTGAAGTCTTTGCGTGAGTCGTATTTCAGTCTTGAAACCCTCCCATACCATCAATGCATGCATATACTATAACCATGTCAAATTTCAATGCATACAAGCACAAACTGAAAAAATTCCAATGTTGGCCCCATTTACAGGTCACTTTGCACGGGGTCAAATTAAAGAATAATTTCCACTAATTACAACCTTGTAATGATGCCATTATCATGAGTAGACATAAGCCAAATGTTTCATTTATAGAGCCTATGTGGTATTTTTATACCATGTGCATGGTTTGGTAGTCCAATAAGAATATTTTCTTCCTTAAGAAATTTATCATTCCTCTTCATACCATGTCCATGACTTGGAGATGCATTGTTTGAAAAAATTCAATGTGGGCCCCTTTCACTAGTCATTCCTTATGGAAAGTTCCTTCGAAGATGCTATAGGAAGGACGAACATGTTCATTGAAATGACCTGGTTGAAATATGATCATGATAATGATGATGACAAATACGATGATGGATAATTTCATCTCCTTCATAGTTAGGTTCTTTTTTTTTTCTTTTGATTTTTGAATTCTTTGTGTGAGTCGTATTTGAGTCTCAAAGCCCTCCTATACCGTCAACACATACATATATTATAACCATGTCAAATTTCAGTGCATACAAGCACAAACTGAAAAAATTTCAACTTTGGCCCCATTCACAAGTCACTATGTGCGGGGTCAAATCAAAGAATAATTTCCACTAATTGGTAATTAATGTACAACCTTGAAAATTGTTAGACGAACCAAATTTAAAATTGGAAATGATGGTATAAACTTGAATAAGCTTCTCTTGGTTTCAAGAATAATATATTCTCTACTGAACAAGGCCAACCACGTGAAGGTGGAAGCTCATATGGCCCATCCCCCCTCTCACATCACTCTCAATTCCCCAATACCCAATTTATCTACTATAAAATATTTGAAAGCAGCATAGTAAGAATTAATCATAGAAACTAAGAAAAAAAAAATTTAAGGTAAATGAAAGAGAACAAATCACCTGAAAACATATAAATACATACCTCCTGCATTTCAACATTTTGATATCCTTAATCTTCTTCTTCATCCAAATCAACATCTGTATCATCCGGTTCATAATTGATGTTGAAAGGATTTTCCATATCAACATCATCATCAATGTCGTCATTTCCAATCATATCATCATCAAGAACATTGTCTCCTACATTTGGTTTGACTTCTTCAAGTTCTTCATCTAAAACATTAGACGAGGAATTTGTAACCTCCAATATTTTATATCTTCTTTAAATATTTCTTTAGATGACAACCATCTACAAATGATGCAAGCAAATCACAAGTTTCAGAAGAAGAAAAAAAAAAGTATAGTACTACATTACAGGTAAAACACATGCAGTCAAATATAAGTTGTACAACGAATTGAATAAATTACACTTTGCATCTAAATCGCCACTTACCTCATGTACTTGCCAAGATCATATATAACTTGTTTGACATCATTTTCAAAGTTGTTTGGGAAAGATATAGGTAGAACATATTGTAACATGATAAAAAATGAATCATTATTTATTCCCAAATTACTAGAAAAAAAACACTAACAAGATGTTTCACCAATATAGAAATATATACACCAAAAATAATTACCTTAATCAAGGTATTCCAATCATGAGTTTTTACATCACCTATTTCATCTTTCTTTGTTAGGATATTCTTTATGTTTGAAGAAAATCCGGTGGGAAATTTATTTTTTTCAATAACCTCTTTTACATCCTTGTTTTGCTTCACTGTCAATAACCATGGAAGGGCACTTATATTTTGGTCATCTGCATCGCTATTTGAATGAATCACACTTTGAATTGCATGATTGGCCTCCTTAATGTCATTACAAATCTTGACAATTTTTCTTTGTCACTCCTTCCATCTAAGATTCACCATAACATTTATGTTACATTCTTCTGGATGTGCATTGTATTAGACAAATGAACAATTTCTAGGTGCTCATAGTAGGGGAGCCTACTAAATTGTACAGGACAAATTTTCATTCCTCGTGGAAGTGCACCATTATTAATGCCTTCATGACGACCTTCAAGGTGAAGCATATAAATTAAATATATTACAACAATACTTGTCAATTAGTACAATAAACAAAATGCAATAAAAATATAAAATATTCCAAACATTTCATGTATGATAAATATATAGATGATTTGATCCAATATACCTTGACAATTTCTATTATATTGCAACTTCCATAGATGAGGTGTCATTATCTGTGGTTTTAATCTAGTTTCTTCTTTCCCATTGAAAATATGTTTTCCGATACTTCGATACCTATGATTCTTATAGAGGAAGTGTCTATACTCATCAAACACAACCTTTCCTAAACTTTTTGAACAACGAGATTTCATCTTAGGACCACAAATTGGACATGGAAATTTACCCTTTGTTTGAAGACCTACAAGAGATGGATTAAATTTTATATCAATTATTCAAAGTATGTTTAATGAAGGGATTATATAAAAACATGCATGATATGAACTTCATAAAATTAAACACTATTAAAGTGCGGTGTAATGTTATAACATACCACATAAATGTGTTAGCCCTGGGGTATCTTGAATTGTCCATACAAGCATTTCATGGAATTTAAATTCCCTCTGTGCACCTATTGGTCTAGAGATATCATACATAGGGATGCCCTTCCATAACTCTAGTAACTCATCGATAGGAGGCTTGATATATACATTCATATATTTACTTGGTACTTACCTAATTGATTTAACAATATATAATACATAATCACTACATATATGAGTAAAAAAAAAAACATCAAACATAATTATAAGACATAATTTAACATATATGAGTAAACAAAAAAATATAAGACATAATTATGAAACAAACAAGACAAATGAGATGTTACCATGTTAAAAAAAATATATTCCAAACAAATACCTGGAACAATCATTGCCAACATCATGTGTTCCCTCTTTATTAACATCCATGGAGGAATGTTATTGTTGATAACAAAAATAGTTCACACCGAGTAAGTGGATATAAGCTCTCCAAATGGATTGACACCATCAGCCGCCAATGAAATCCTAAGATCACGAGGTTTGTCTTTAACATGTGGCCATATTTCATCTATCTTCTTAAATGTAGATCCATCCGTAGGCTTTTGAATAACACCATCTTTACTTATGTTCGTTTCATGGTAATCCATAAACTGTGTTATTCTTTTGCACCTGAACAATTTTCGCAAACATGGAATTATGGGAATATAACGAAAAACCTTGTGATGCACCTTTTTTCTTACTTGATCAGTTATATATCTACTAATTTGACATTTTGGGCATTCTTATTTCAATGCATGTTCTCCATAATATAGAATATGATCATCAGGACATGCATGAATATATTGATACTCCATTCCAATATCTTTCATAATGGCATGTAAATCTTGGTATGTGCAACATAAAACATTTGACGGTGGTAATATAAATTCACCTAACAATATACAACATAAAAAATCAATATCGGTTAATGTAAAGAATATTAATTGTACATATTGCATCTAAATTTTATAGATGATCAACTAACAATAAAAATAAAGGGAAAAAAAGCATTTATCATCATGTACTAAGTGTGAAAAAATATATTACATACCTTATCATTTGTGTGACACAAGTGTTTGAAAAAACATTCATAACCTTTAAGTTGACCAACATCAATATAGCATAGAGAAGACTTGTTTTTGAGCCTTCATAAAAAGGTTGACTTTCCTTCTCAAGTACCATTATATCAAAAACACCATCAAGTTGGTCATCATCATCATCCATTCTAGTATTATTAAATGTCTCCTGGATCAATATATTTGTCCCATATTCTTCAACTGTGTTATTAGCATCATCATCTTCTTCCATAGGATCATTAACTTGATCTTCAATATTCGCTCCATGTTCTTGAACATGCGCTAGTACAACCATGTTTTCCTCCATGGGAAGTGCTCTAGGGCATCGTTCCCTTATAATTACAAACAATCAAGTAATATTAGTGAATATAACAAATATTAAAATGATACAAACATTTACAAATATAATATAGTAAAACAAGGACAACAAAGACAAAGACATTCAACGAGTGTGGCATCTCCACTTCCCATTAGTGATTTTTGTTTTAAAACCCCGAACCCAGCCTAAAACCTTAATCCATAACCCTAAACCTCTAACCCCTACTCCCTAAAACCCCATTAAACTCTAAATTCCCTAGTACCTAAACCCCTTAAATCTACCTTAACCCCTAACCCCTTAACCATGAAGCCCTAATATGGCCTTATTGACCCTTAAATTGTTAAAATATTAACCCCTAACCCCTTACACCTTGTACCCCTTAACCAACACTCATCAACACCATGGTTTCTCTTTACATAGAAATAACATGGATAATAATATCAATATTGGAATTCCTTATGGCCTCTCTTCTTGCAAAAAAAAGAAATGACAAAAGACTTCTTCCTTACATACGTTTTCTTGTTTCCCTTGTACATTTTGGCTCTCTTTTTTGGTCTTCCAATCATTGGAACATGATAATATTATTGAGAAACCTTCATGTTTTCCTTCTTAGATCCTACACAATAGTTTTAAGGATGGTGTTCTAACACATTCTCCTTCCTTATCTTTTTTGTTTAGCTCCTTCTCCAAAAACTCCCTACTTGGTTGTTGGACCTTCACAAAGATGATATTCTTATTGGTATTGGCAACTCTTTGAGTCATTATTTGTTGTAGAGGTGGCTTGCATGCTTTCACTTTGGTCTACATCTTTCCTTCGATTGTGTTAGAGTATTCACCCTATTCCACTACTCCACCAATATACAAGAACCCAACATGAAATGGTATGGTATCTATGTCTATGGTAGTATTCATGCCTTGACCATTCTTGTAAATACCTTGGCCAGCATAACCCATTTTTGCAATACCATGGATCATATGGCTCTACTTTAATAAGTGATCATGTGTACACCAAAAAACCTCAACAACACATAAACTGACATATAATATACCTTGTATATGGAAAAGTTTGGCTCACCAAAACATATCTACAAAGTATAATGGCCTGATATATGATGTCTGATAATGTTTTGGATTTAACCTATATGAGGGCATATGAAAAGGGAAAATGTGTCCTCTTTTCTACTCTTTAGTTATTTTCTTGCAATATGATACAAACCATCTATACATTTAGGATAAATTTTCTCTTTATAAGAGGCAATATTGTTAATGCCTCATTTGCTTAAGTAATTATATCAATGATTTCATCTAAAATTTGGGCAAGTAAGTGTCCAAGTGGGTATATATATCTCAACATTCTTAGGTT